>JBAMJV010013682.1:0-27079 GCA_037951105.1 Echinarachnius parma | reverse complement strand
GCCCGTATCGATCAATTCTGCAACTTGTCTTTGATGTTCTTCTGTACGTGCTGTTCTTCTGCGACCGGAATTCCCTTTCCAACGATTTAAGTTCCGTGCTTCCTAAACTTTGCAATTATCCGCCTAACAACCATAGTGAAAACCACGACGCCAACAGATGCTCGATAAGCCCTTTGGCTGATAACCAAGCTCTCCTGATGGCTGGAGAAAGCAACAGCCATGAAGTTTTTTTCTGCTCTGTTGTGAACACGGTGAAAGTGGGTTCGAATATGAGACCTTTTTACCAATGCACCAATATATATCCCAATATATCCCATTTATTGGTGCATTCAATTTCAAGGAGTAAACAACAATTTGGTTGGGATTCATTCCTTACATAAAAAGACTTGGTCGATGAGGGCACCGACACAAAAGGTGACCGCGGACAGTCACGTCTCATTACGTTTCACCCAAGTTAGAAAATATCCGCTTCTCAGGCCTGAGGAGAGGTTGAGAGATTCGTGCCTCTAGTAGAATTTTATCATCGTTTACACCGTTCTTATCGGTTTACTGCGTGTAACCGGAGGAGATTATCTCTATAATACCACTAGGTCTCGGGGGGGGGGGGGGGGGGGGGGCAGTTAACAGGGCATGGAATGTTGACGAAAGCTATTAAAATGGTTGAGTTGATTTCCACCGTGGTGGATATCAAGGCTAACTTAGTGAAACGTAATGTATTTCTGTGTCACGAGCCAGTATTATATAACCAAACTTCGACAGATGAATTTGACAATGTTCCTTTACAAGTTCTTGAATTTTGACTTAATCTCATTCATAAGCAAGTGAGTTATTACGGATTAAAATCATAACATGTTTTTTGTACCAACATTGTTATTAGGTATATAATAAGGTAAATGATCATAGTGTTGTGCAAAATCGTTATCTCACTGGAAGAGTTACACATACACATACATTTGATGTTCTTCCGAAGGTCCGTTATTCCGAAGGTTCGTTATTCCGAACACGCAAATTCCTATACCTGAGTGTTCGTTAATGCGAAAATGAAAAAGGGTTCGTTAATCCGAACATTTGTTGCATTATTCCGAAGGTTCGTTATTCCGAAGGTTCGTTTATCCGAAAATAAAATCGGGTTCGTTATTCCGATGGTTCGTTATTCCGAAGGTTCTTTATTCCGAAGGTTCGTTATTTCGAAGGTTCGCTATTCCTAAAATGAAATCGGGTTCGTTATTCCGAAGGTTCGCTATTCCTTAAATGAAATCGAGTTCGTTATTCCGAAGGTTCGTTAGTCCGAAAATGAATTAGGGTTCGTTAATCCGAAAATGAATTAGGGTTCGTTAATCCGAAAATGAAATTGGGATTGCCGTCGAGTTATGTGCGTGTTTGTATGTGTGTGTGTGTGTGTGTGTGTGTGTGTGTGTGTGTGTGTGTTTGTGTGTGTGTGCGCGCGCACTGGCGTACTGGTGGGGGCGTGTCATGTGTCCCCTCCCAATTCAATTTAAATCATGGCTTTTATCTCATTTGATTGGAAAAGAGAGTAAGACAAGAAAACTCAGATTGCACAGTTTCAATAACAAAAATTGCAAAACTCCCTAACGGGGGGGGGGGGGGGGACATCCCCCCCCCCCCCCCCCCCACACCCACTTAGCAAAAATCTAGATCCGACCTTAGTTGCTTAATTTTTTTTTTTCATTTTCTGCCTTCTGTCATATTATCATGCCATTTAGCGATATGTTTGCTCGATACATATTCTTTTCTTGACAATAAATCCTTTTGGCGATAAATATTCCTTCCTTGACGAACAAATTTATATTCCTTTCTGGACGATAAATATATTCTTTTTTTGACGATATTCCTTTTTTGACAGGGCTGCATGCCTCACATCGCTATGGGAGATTTCAAGTTCAATGGAGAAATCTACTCTGACATAGATACATTCATGCAAGCAGTGAGGAAGACTAGGAATGTCAGGTATGATCTATTATTATTAAACGGTAGTAATAGGCAATATTTATATACATTTCATATTGCGTTTTGCATTCATAATGATATTTAAAAGTTATAGAGCGCCATATATGTAAGTGACCTGTTTCAGAGGCGCATTAATACCCTTGGTCTTCGAGTACAGAACAAACACGCACACTTATCATGTGCATCCTCTCAACCCCCATGAGATCATTCTTGCCCAAGTCGCGCAATCATTATAGAGCGTTAAAGGATAAGTTACCCATTTAAACCTGGGTAATGAGCAGCAATGCGGATTAAATGCCTTGCTGATTGAGATACTATACAGGGGCATCATTTTGGATCGAACTCTGGTCCCAATATGTCATACAACACCAACACAATTTTTTTTTTTTTATTCATCTCTTTTTGCACTTATCAACAAAGTTTTTAGATCTTTTAAAACCATGAGCGTCGATCACAGGGAAGACATATGCCAAAATATTTCAGGTGGGGCCGGGGGGAGGGGGGGGGGGGGGGGGGGTTGGCCTGTATAATCACCCCCCCCCCCCCCCGGAATATTTGGGGTTCCATACTGTATGATAACATTGCAATAAATGAGCATTGCCCACTGTAATTCATATTGTAAAATTGTACAGACTAATTGTCTTCTTTAAACCACATGTTGAAACTGCGAAACTGCCCAAATCCATAATATCTTCCGGGGGCTTCGCCCCCTGGAACCCCCATCAAGTTTCTTTGACCCAGTTCCGGCCCTGTACTCATTGAATAGTTTTTATTCAGGACTTCTCACTCTCTCTATGCCCACTGCAATTGAGCTAACTATATAGCTAACTAGTAACTATACAAAACAACCATATTTCCTATGTACATATACACAACTTCTTTGTTTCTTGATAGTACGACTTCCAAAGCTTCCAGGGGCTCTCACTGCCCCCTGGACCCCCAATATTGGTATCCGTTGACAGATTCTACTCAGGGTTACATTATGATGTTTGCAATCTAAACCCCTCCAAAAAAGTTCGGAAACTCAAGTTTGATCGATCATATCTCTCGTATTTTTTAATAAGAATACTTGAAATCGGTGACACAATAAAGCCTCATTATATACCTTTCAAACGTTGCATTATGTGTAATGATTATGCAATTGGGGTGATTGCAGTAGCCCAGAGAATAGGGGGAGGCAGGAAGTGAAATTTCGCAAAATGACCGAATTGCATTACCGTGTTGACCAGTTTAACAGGTTAACCAGGTTAACATTCTATTGAATACTGCCACCCTTTTCATCCATCAAAATTGTTGAAGTTAATACCATTTGAATGAAAATTATCTCTCCATTAGGATGGCATATTAATCGTAAGGATTATGCAAATGGGGTGTGTGCAGCGAACCGGAATATGGAGATGGGTCGAGTGTGAAATCAGACAAAAAGATATGGAGTTGACAAAAAATCAGAGCGTTACATTTTTAGGTGATACGTATAGCGTATCACCTATTGTTATTACTCAGCGGGTGCTTCCACAATCGCACAATACGTCACGATCATCTCTGGGTTTGTTTATATAATTTGTGTCATTTTACAAGGCTCGATCTCGATAGGATCTTGTTCATTACATATCAAATTATCATGCGACAACATTTGATAACGCTACCACGATCCATCGTCATTTCCCGTGGTCATTCCGATCTCTAAATATACCGCGATTGTGGAAACACACAATTATTCTTTTTATTTTTTATTTTTCTTTCCACGTTTTTTGTGTGTCGTGTTTGTAAAATTTGGCTGGGGATATGATAATGAAACTTGGTGAATATTATAGACCTTGGTCCGAAATTATATATTTCAACCAAAATTTGTATATGGAAAGCTAAGGCCAAGGGCTATAAAAAAATGTCGCAGCCATGGTCGTACGTACAACGAAGGACGCGTACGCGCGCGTCAAAGGGTAAAAATCCTTGAAAAATTCTCAAATCGACCCGCGAACCAATTTTCCATACGTTTCAGGTCATTCCGAGCCAGGGGGGTCATACTGCGCGCTAATCTTGGAAACTTTTATCATGATTTCCCCGATAGCAATACTTAAGTACGTTTGGATTTATTTATAATTATCAATTGATGATTTACAATTTGAATCGATTACTAATGTTTGTAATCGTTTAAACGAAATTCAATTCATTCAAGATCTCAAAGCAAGTTAACACAAATATTATAAGTATCCGGCTAGCCAGCTGACGTCGGACCGATGTCGGCAGGTTGTCGGCAAGATCGCGGTCGGCAAACAGACGTCGCGCCAACATTACGCTAATGTCGAATTTAAGTTGGAGGTTTTAGAAATTTTAGAAAAGTTCGAAAATGGTTGTAGTTGAATGTCGTGCCGATGTCGCACCAATGCAGAAACTGATACCAATTTAAGAGGTCGATAGAGGGTTGTGAAAAATTGATGTCGGACCAATATTTGTTTTATTGGACATCCATATGACATTCTTAATTATGACGCCAAAGCGATTTCCTGCCAAAGTCACAAATGGCAGCAATAAAACTAATCAGTTAATAGTCATTATATTGATGTTGTGCCGATATCAATAATGCGACATGAATATGACATCTCAAATATGAAATCGGCCATATATCGCCCCGATGTTTGAACTGGTAGTAATTTAAGAGGTCGGTAAAATGTTGTACAATCTATGTCGGGCTAATGCTATTAATTAAACATAAATATGAAACTCAAATACGACTTTGGGCCTATACCGCACAGATGTCGAAACTTATAGCAATTATAAAGGTCGGGAAAAGGTTATGAAATAGATGTCGGGCGGATGTCATTACTCCTACATAAATATGACATCTCTAATATGACGTCAGTCCGATATTGTGATGATGTTGGATCTGGTAGCAATTTAAGAGGTCGGTACATGGTTGTGAAATTGATGTCTGGCCAATGTTATTAATTGGACCTCAATATGACATCTATTATGATGACGCCAAAGCGATATCCTGCCGATGTCAGAACTGACAGCAATTAAACAAGTCGGCAAGTCATTAAACTGATGTTGTGCCGATGACATTAATCCGACATAAATAAGACATCTCAAATATGACGTCGGGCTAATATCGCGCAGATGTTGGAACTGGTAGCAAATTAAGAGGTCAGTCAAAGATTGTAAAATAGATGTTGGGCTTATGTTATTAAATATACATACATATGACAGCTCAAATATGACGTTGGGTCAATGTTGTACCGATGTCGGAACTGGCGACCATTTGCTGGCTTGTTTCATTGCTGCCAGTTCTGACATCGGCAGGATATCGCTATGGCGTCATCATTGAGATGTCATATTCATGTCTAATCATTGACTTCGGCACAACATCAATTAAATGACCATGTGCCGAGTTGTTTCATTGCTGCAAGTTCTTACATCAGCCTGACACATTTATCACATTCATGTCTAATTAATAACATCGGACCGATATCAATTTTACTACCATTTACCGACCTCCTTAATTGCTATCTTTTCCGACATCGGCGCGATATTAGCCCGACGTCATATTGGAGATGGCATATTCATGTCCGCCTATTGACATCGGCGCAACATCACTTAATGACTATTAGCCGACTTGTTTCATTGTTGTCAGTTCTGACATCGGCAGGATTTCGGTTTGACGTCAAAATTGAGATGTCCTATTATTGTCTCATTACTAACATTGTCCCGACATTAATTTAACAACCCTGACTGACCACTGACTGAATAATTGATGTTGGGCCAACAATAACAAATAACGTTGGGCTAATGTCGGGCTGGCGGACATTGTAATGTCGGGCCAACGTCAGAATTTGATTTTGGCCCAACGTCAGGATTTGATATTGGGGCATTGTCGGAAATTGACATTTGCCCGACATCACAGAATGACGTTGTGACAATGTTGGCCTAGCGGACATTTTAACCTCGAGCCCACATCATAATGTTATGTTGGTTCAATGTCATGAGTTGATGTTGGGCCATTGTCAGAAATTGGCGTTAGGCCAATATCACAAAATGACGTGGTGACGATGTTGGGCTGGCGGACATTTTAACGTGGAACCCACATCAGATATTGATATCTGTCCTATGTCAGGATTTGGTGTTGGGCCATTGTCGGAAATTGACATTTGCCCGACATCACAAAATGATGTTGGGACAATGTTGGGCTAGCGGACATTTTAACCTCGCGCCCACGTCATAATATTATGTTGGTCCAATGTAATGAGTTGATGTTGGGCCATTGTCAGAAATTGACGTATCACCAAATGACGTGGTGACGATGTTGGGCTGGCGGACATTTTAACGTCGAGCCCACATCAGAATTTGATATCTGTCCTATGTCAGGATTTGGTGTTGGGCCATTGTCGGAAATTGACATTTGCCCGACATCACAAAATGATGTTGGGACAATGTTGGGCTAGCGGACATTTTAACCTCGCGCCCACATCATAATGTTATGTTGGTCCAATGTCAGGAGTTGATGTTGGGCCATTGTCAGAAATTGACGTATCACCAAATGACGTGGTGACAATGTTGGGCTGGCGGACATTTTAACGTCGAGCCCACATCAGAATTT
Source organism: Echinarachnius parma (assembly GCA_037951105.1). Classification (NCBI taxonomy): domain Eukaryota; kingdom Metazoa; phylum Echinodermata; class Echinoidea; order Clypeasteroida; family Echinarachniidae; genus Echinarachnius; species Echinarachnius parma. Next base: position 20,517 of record JBAMJV010013682.1, on the reverse strand, counting down.
GATATCTGTCCTATGTCAGGATTTGGTGTTGGGCCATTGTCGGAAATTGACATTTGCCCGACATCACAAAATGATGTTGGGACAATGTTGGGCTAGTGGACATTTTAACCCCGCGCCCACATCATAATATTATGTTGGTCCAATGTAATGAGTTGATGTTGGGCCATTGTCAGAAATTAACGTATCACAAAATGACGTGGTGACGATGTTGGGCTGGCGGACATTTTAACGTCGAGCCCATATCAGAATTTGATATCTGTCCTATGTCAGGATTTGGTGTTGGGCCATTGTCAGAAATTGACATTTGCCCGACATCACAAAATGATGTTGGGACAATGTTGGGCTAGCGGACATTTTAACCTCGCGCCCACATCATAATGATTATAAACGAACATATAGTCAACAGAAAAATTGCTATTTTTGCTATTATTTGTATTGAAAACAGTGTTATCATGTCCTTGTCTTTCTATATAATTTATAAAACTATAAATGACACCTGAATATAGTGTTATGAATATGATTCAAAGGCTAATTATTTTAGAATCTACTCTCAATCTACTCTTGACAATTACTAACCACTAACAAATGTACATAGTATGTATACTATAGGTACTAAGTCGATTGTGTAGTATGTTGTTAAGACGATAGGATAGGAAGATAGGTATAGGATTAGGATTAGGATTAGGTGTAGGATAAGGATGTAGGGATAGTGTTTGCATGAAGGTAGGGTAGAATTTGTAACACCATGCAGCATATCAATTTTTTTTTTTTTTTAATTTTTCGTATTGTTGGCTAAAGGTTGGCTCAAGGTTGGCTCAACGTTGGCCCGATGTCATAAGTAGCCGACTGAAAGGTTGGGCAAGGGTCGGGAAAACGTTGGCCCAACACTTGTACGACGTTGGCTTATGGGGTTGGGCCAACGAGGGCCCAGCGGCAAGAATGACGTGGGCCGAACGTCACGTTTTTACGTTGGCCCGACATTGACTTATATAGTCGTATCAACGTTGGGGTTTAGTCGGCTCAATGTTGGCTTGACGTCAGAAATAGCAAAATAAAAGGTTGGGCAAACGTTGGCTCAACATCGTAGCAAGACGTTGGCTTATGGTGGTTGGGCCAACGAGGGCCCAGCGGCAAGAATGACGTGGGCCAAACGTCACGTTTTAACGTTGGCCCGACATTGACTTATATAGTCGTATTAACGTTGGGGTTTAGTCGGCTCAATGTTGGCTTGACGTCAGAAATAGCAAAATAAATGGTTGGGCAAACGTTGGCTCAACATTGGCAATTGACGTTGGCGTATGGGGGTTGGGCCAACGAGGGCCCAGCGGCAAGAATGACGTGGGCTAGACGTCACGTTTTGACGTTGGGCCAACATGACCGCCTACATTGGGCCAACGATGGGCCAACGTATCATTGTTATCTGGGTTGTCAAATTTCAATAATCATCATAACTCAGTCATGCATCAATATCAATCAGGTCAATCGTCATCTTTTAAATCCATGCGCGTGCGTTTACACTCAGAGACGTGCGCGTACGCGTCCGTCCAATGAAAAAAAGTCAGAAAATCATCAAAACCCTAACCCGAGTACCGGTAATTTACTATATGTTTTAGACAGTTTCAAGCGTTTCAAAAAATTCCGCGCGTGCGCGTCGGCGGGCGCGTATTTGCGCGCGTAACGCAAATGAAGAGGACAAATTTCGTTTTTTTACATGTTTTGCAATCCTCATACATTCCTCAATGCATCCTATCAATTTAAGCCATTCTTGACTCATAATAACGGAGTACGCGCGCGTCAAAATCAAAATTAAGCGCGCACGCAAAATGGCAAAACATGGTAAAAACATCTTTTTTTCATTCGGCCATAACTTTTTTTAAAGTCCAGAAACAATTTTTCTTTAATATTCGGATAGATTATGAGTGGGAGATACGAATTCATACCTTATTTATGCCGAGTAAATGGTATAAAGTCATCATATTGATGGTTAGAGTTGGAATACGAATTTTAACCGATTTTAATAGAATTTAAAATCGATTACATCGGACTTCTGCCCATATCTCGCTTATTCTTCATCGATTTTCTCCAACATTTTGAAATGTTGTAGCTGAAGCTATGCTCAAAAATAAATGTGATTTGTCTTCCGCGCGTATTTGCGCGCGTAACGTAGATGAGTACACATTCGGCTTGTTTTTACATGTTTTGCAATCCTTATACCTTCCTTAACATGCCCTATAATTTTTAGTAATTGTGGACTTATAATTACTCAGTACTCGCGCGTCAAAGTCAAAATTACGCTCGCACGCAAATTGGCAAAATATGGTAAAAACACACTTTTTTTAATCGGCCATAACTTTGTTTAAAGTCCATAAACCTCCAATTTTCTTTGAATATTCGGAACATTTCATACCTCATTTATGCCAAGTAAATGTTGTAATATCATCATACGCCTTGAAAAGTCAATATCATCATATATCGTAATTTCAGTACGTATAACCTTAATTCGTCAAGACTGACGAATTCAACATCTAGTTTCGATTTGGATTTGTTGAAGATAACTTGTGTTCGTACTGTAAACAGGAAAGGGAAATATATTCGCATATATTTTTATTTTGTTTAAATGTAAAATTGATATGGCAAGCTTTGATACAACGTTTTAAGTTAGATCAAAATAAAGGACTTAATTTGGCGGGATATTTTTGGTTGGATTGTCAGGGAATTCAAATAGAATAAAATGTTGTAACACCATTATTTTTATGGTAAAATATATTTTATTTGTATTTAGAAAAGAGGGTGTTCTACCAAATATTGATACAATTCAGAAATTGTTATTAGATTATAATATATTATATATTATGTTTGTCTAAACATTCGTGGTCCAAACGGGGATCGGAAACTGGTTACTCGCTACAGCCAACTACGGACTGTGTCCGCTTAGGCCTAGCTAGCCACCCCGACCGCCAGGCGCCAGGGGCTCCTGCCGCGGCCCGTGGTGCTTGCCTAGCAGTACACGGTGAGGTGGCCGGCTGTTATTACCGGGTTTAGTTAACAACACAATTACTTCAAGGGTGACAAGTTACCAATTTGTTTTGAGCGTCCCTTTGGCCCTGTGTATACAATTATTAATTAGGCTCATCTTCAAATCAGACGGTGTGCAAATTATTTCATTATTACTAAATTATCAGAATATCTATATGTACATGCAACACAGCCAATCCTCGAGCTTACACTACAATACATGCCCAAACTTCAAGATTACAGACTATAAGATTTTTTTCTTATATTTAAGCCACCTATGAGGTGTCTTAAATTTAAGAAAAAAATCTTACGCTGAAATGTTTATGGAATACCAATGCTTGTTTAAGCAAATTTGCTTATAATAAGCAAAAAAACTTAGCAAATTTGCTTACCGAAAGTGCATCTAAAATGTAAGCAATTTTGCTTACGAGGGAATTTAAGCAAAAATGCTTAGATCTAAGCATTTTTGCTTATAATAAGCAAGATAAGCAAAAATTCTAAGATTTCTTGCTTATATGTGTTTATGGAATACAGGCCCTGATGCGTCGCGACGATATTGACGAGATTCGAGAGCGAGGCCGAGGCACATTTTGACGACGCGGCGATCGAGTAAATTGCAGGCTATGCGCCGGATCAAAACAACATACAACGAGACAAAACTCAAAAACTAACCACAATCCTTGTAACAATTATATGTTTTTCATTTCCAACAATATGTGAACTTAAATTGCTACATTTTGATTCTTGTGAGTTGTGAAAAGTGACAACTTTACCTTTTCACTCTCATGCATGACTTGACAAATCAATGTTATCAGTGGCGTAGCTACGGGGGGGGGGCATATATTCTGAAAAAACAATAGAAAACATAAGGGCACATTTAGGTGTGCCCCCCCCCCCCCAATAATTTTGGGCGACTGGACCTGGTCTAGACTTTTTGCTTGGTCCTGGACTAGATATCTTCCACGGTCCTGGTCCTGGCTACAAAAATTTGGACTGTTCCTGGTCTAGGCCTAAAAAAAGGTACTGACAAAAATTTACGACTACCCCCCCCCCCCCCCCCTCCCCCGCTGACAGGATTGTATGAACCGCTAGGTCCTGGTCCTGTTGGAACTGGACCTGGTCTAGTCTTCGAAAAAATATTACGACTAAGCCTACCCCCCCCCCCCCCCCCCCCCACCCCGCCGCTGACAGGATGTTTTCAACTACTTGGTCCTGGTCTAGGTTTTAAAAAAAAACCTTGAAAAAATCGTGGGTTCGCTAGTGTTTTTGTTGCCCCCCAATCAGTCCGACCACGCTACACCAGTGAATTTTATTCACACACACGTAATCAATACGTGTAGAAACAAGTTATTTTGCTCAAAACCTATTCGTTAAAATTATTTCGCTATTTTTTTTTCAAAGGGGAAGGAGAGGGGGTTATTTCGTCAGCCAAATTTCTTTGAGCGGGGGGGGGGGGGGGGGGTTAGCTGTAGATATTTGGAGTCAATTTAAAACAGCAAAAACAGTATGTTTCGGGTACAGGGGAGGGTGACCCCCCCCCCCCCCCCCCCCCTTACCCGCCCCATGGGTACGCCTATGAATGGTACATTTTGTTTCATTCATCTTCTCGGCCTGAACCAGCTATTTTGCAATTAGTCTCCTCTCAATGACAATTTACGTTATTTTTTAAAACGCCAGCGGCAATTTACGTGAGCTTTCCGTAGATTGCATATAGTAGGTAAACAAATTGTTGGGTCACGTTACCCTACACTTCGTAGATTTAGGTGACCTGTTTCACAAAAGGTACAGAACCTGAACGTGACGTGAACGTGACGTGAACGTGACTGTTCGTACCAAGCCGACATATATTTGTGTATTAGACCTGGAGACGTTCTTTAGTCTAACGTTTTTTATTGATTCATATTCTAGAAGGTTTAAGAAGAAATGTTAGCTTTGTTCCCACCTTTTAAAGTTAATTAGCTAATTTGCATATTTGTGTGATAAGATCAGGTGTCATTTTTTATATAGGAATAGTAGAATATTGATAAAAACAGGTATTCTAGGGTATGTTGGGACAAGGATTCCATTTCTGGTGCTCGTTTGTAAGTACCATATGGGAAACATCCCATAATCCAAGATGGTTGCCTCTAATTTGCATATTTGTGAATATTATTGATTTTCAGTGGCTACAGCCCCTTATAAGCCATAATTCCAGATTATTATTTGTCAGTTATGATCTAAGTATATTTAAGATATCAAAGATTAGTTGCCATCATGGAAACTTCTAGAAATGCATTTTATCTGCATAACTGGTATTTTATATAATTTGCATATTCCCCCAAATCGAGTATATTGGGAACCCGGACAGTAAAAATGTAAGTAATACCACTTTTCCATCGTTTTCAGGGGCAACAGATACATTTCTGATACTTACTTCCCTGTTTAAACATGGTAACCATATTAAATCCAAGATGGCTGCTCCCCAAATTACACATGTTATGATACACGACTATATTATTTCGGTTATATTAGATCGATATTATAATGTTTGGACTTATAATTATTGGAATAAGCAACTAAAATACTTGAATCATGATGTAGTTGTTTGCTTACAGTAAACAAATCATACTTTTATAAAATAAATACCATTAAAGGGCCATTAAAGTGGCAAATAGCATTTTTCTTTTAAACTGACAAAGGCGGCCCTCTTGGATTTGTGTGGCTTGCTAAGGTTATACGTCAAACTAAGTATCATGGATGGATTTGTTGCCTTCTTAAATCTTGGAAAAGTGGTATTCTTTGTAATTTTTACTTCCTTGGTTCCCAATATACTCGATTTGGGGGAATATGCAAATTAGGTAAAATACCTAATTATGTTAATTGTATGCATTGCTAGATGTTGTCGAGGTGGGAACCAAGCTGAATTATCTTTTACACGCATTTAGAACATAATTGAGGAAAATCGTCTGTAAGTATGATTTACAAGAGGCTGTAACCATTGAAAATCATTAATATTCATACATATGCAAATTAGGGGCAGCCATCTTGGATTTCAGGGTGTTGCCCATATGGCACTTACTAACGAACACTAGAAACGGAATCAAAAATACCCTAGAATACTAGTTTGTTATCATTGTTGTACAATTCCTAGCTAAAAAGATTACCCCTGAAACTATTTCACAAATATGCAAATTAGCTAATTTAGTTTATAATGCTTCAACAAGAGTTGCCCAATGTTGCCATGGTGGCAACAAAGCTAAAATATATTCTTAACTCTTCTAGAATATGAATCAATAACAAAATGTTGGACTAAATAACGATAGGTAAACTTTAGACATATGTGAAAAGTGAGGGGGGGGGGGGGGTCCCACTCCTTTTCTTTCATTGACCCCATACAATTACCCCATAAAATAACCATATATTATATAATAATGGACAATATGATTTTCAGGTCACTTTTAACCCATTAAGATAATAAAGGAAAGAATCAAGTCGTGTTAGTTACCCATATACAATGGTGTAATAACGCACTTTGCACCCCCTTTCTTTCAAGACCCTGTCCCGCCCCTCATGGTCATAATTAGCAAACATCCACGGGGGAAATTAAACGTTATGATAATATGAATTATCTGTGAAAATTTCACATTTCTTTAATTTTGTGCACAATTGTTATGATTCCAGGCCCTTAGCTGCCTAACTATTGGCCATGAATGAGAGGAATTCAATGGAAAACGCATCAAATAGTGCCTTAAAATCAGAGCGTTTCAAAATGGGTCACTTTTGAGGCTCCCTCCTATTTATCTTCCTGCAGCCGCCCTTTACAAAAAAAAATTTCACATTTTCATACAGAAGAGTTGTTGGGCTTTCCGTTGATCAATTTAAATCATGAATATTTAATGTGAAATGCCAACAATTCCTCCCAAAAGCAAAAAAAAAAATGCAACGCTCTGATTTTTTGTCAACTCCATATCTTTTTGTCTGAATTCACACTCGACCCATCTCCATATTCCGGTTCGCTGTACACACCCCATTTACATAATCCTTATGATTAATATGTCATCGTAATAAAGAGATAATTTCCATTAAAATGGAAAGGGTGGCAGTATTCAATAGAATGTTAACCTTTAGAAAACTGAGCAACACAGTCATGCACTCGTAAATTGAATGCATTGGGGCCATTTTGCGAAATTACACTTCCTGCCTCCCCCTATTCTCTGGGCTACTGCAATCGCCCAAATTGCATAATCACTACACATAATGCATCGTTTGAAAGGTATATAATGAGGCTTTATTGTGTCACCGATTTCAAGTATTGTTATTGAAAAATACGAGAGATATGATCGATGAAACTTGAGTTTCCGACCTTTTTTTTGAGGCGTTTATGTATCATGGTATATATCAGTATAAAGTTAGTGTATGCGTGGACAAAGCCCTCCTCAGAACACGATGCTTGCAATATGCTATATTGCTACATAACATTATGATGTCGGCTCGAGGTTAAAATATCCGCTAGCCCAACATTGTCACGACATCATTCTGTGATGTTGGCCCAACCTCAATTTCCGCCAATGGCCCAATAAAAATCGCTTCGACATGAATATGACATCTCAGTGATGACGCCATAGCGATATTCTGCCGATGTCAACCTCTGGCAGCTATGAAACAAGTCGGCAAATGGTCATAAAATTGATGTTGCGCCAATGTCAATGGTCCGACATTAATATGACATCTCATACATGACGTCGGGCTAATATCGCGCCGATGATGGAAGTGGTATCAATTTAAGATGTCGCTTAATGGTTGTGAAAGTAATGTCGGGACAATGTTATTAATTGAATATCAATATGATATCAACAATATGATGTCAGACCGATATCCCGCCGACGTAAGAACATAATTCAGCATTGAAACCACTCGGCAAATGGTCATAAAATTGAATATTACATCGATGTCAATAGTCCGACATGAATATGTCATCTCCAATTTGACATCGACCTTATATCGCGCCGATGTTGGAACTGGTATCCTTTTAAGAGGACGGTAAATGGTTGTGAAAGTAATGTCGGGACGATGTTATTAATTGAACATCAATATAATATCGACAATATGATGTCAGGCCGATATCCCGCCGACGTAAGAACATTCAGCAATGAAACAACTCGGAAAATGGTCATAAAATTGATGTTGCGTTGATGTAAATAGTCCGACATGAAAATGGCATCTCATGAATGACGTCGGGCTAATATCGCGCCGATGTTGGAACTGATAGCAATTTAGGAGGTCGGTTAATGGTTGTAAAAATGATGTTGTGCCGACGTCAATGATTAGACATGAATATGACATCTCAATGATGACGCCATATCGATATCCTGCCGATGTCAACTCTGGCAGCTATGAAACAAGTCGGCAAATGGTCATAAAATTGATGTTGCGCCAATGTCAATAGTCCGATATGAATATGACATCTCATAAATGACGACTAATTATGGATGCATGGTGTACGTACCATTCTAAGCCGAACTCGTGTGGGAGGGATTCAAAGTTTGACAAAAAGTTGAAATTTGTCTGTTAATTAGGCACTTTTACAAATACATGTATACTCACTTTCCTCTAATTCTTAGGAAGCAAAACGGAATAACCCTGTAAGCCACCTGACATTAAGCCAACGTTGGGCCGATGTAAAATTCGTTGTAAGAGGACGTTGGGCCTACATAATTAAACATGCGACGTTACCGCGACGTAAAAATGTCCGCCAGCCCAACATCAGCGCGGCGTTTTTTTTTGTTAATGCTGACCCAACGTAATTTTGCTATTTCATTCCAACATCAATTATTGACAATGGCCCAATATCAGTTCTAAAGAACATTAAGTTCTGACGTTGGCCCGACGTTAAAATGTCCGCCAGCCCAACATTGTCCCAACATCATTTTGTAATGTCGGGCAAATGTCAATTTCCGACAATGGCCCAACACCGAATCCTGACATAGGACAGATATCAAATGTCCGCCAGCCCAACATCTTAACCACGTAATTTTGTGATATTGGCCTAACGTCAATTTCTGACAATGGCCCAACATCAACTCATGACATTGGCCCAACATAACATTATAATGTGGGCTCGAGGTTAAAATGTCCGCTCGCCAAACATTGTCGCAACATCATTATGTGATGTTAAGCCAATGTCAATTTCTGACAATGGCCCAACACCGAATCCTGACATAGGAAAGATATACAATTATGATGTGGGGTCGACGTTAAAATGTCTGCCAGCCCAACATTGGCCCAATGTCATTTTGGGATGTTGGCTTACCATTAGATGTTGGCACTGGCCCAATGTCAGTTACCCAACAAAGGGCCAACATCATATCCTGACGTTGGCCCGACATTAAAATGTCCGCCATCCGACATTAGCCCAATGTTATTAATTGAACCTCAATATGACATTTTTAATTGTGACGTCACACCGATATCCTGCCGATGTCAGAATTAGCAGCAATAAAACAAGTCGGCAAATGTTCATCGAATTGATGTTGCACAAATGTCAATACTCCGACATGAATATGACATGATAAATATGCCGTCGGGCTAATATCGCGCGAATATCGGAACTGGTAGCAATATAGAAGGTAGGTAACAGGTTGTAAAAATTATGTCGGGCCAATTTCATTACTCCGATATAAATATGAGACCCCAAATATGATGTCGATCCGATATTGTGCCGATGTTAGAACTTGTTAGCAATTAAAGAGTGCTGTAAATGGTGTTTAGTTTGATGTCAGCCCGATGTAATTTATTAGACATCTATACTATGACGGCAAACATATATTCCGTCGAAGACACAACCTTCCGCAACGGAACAAGTCGGCAAATGGTAACATTAATCCGTCATAAATGTGACAAATGGTCATAACATTGATGTTGCGCCGATGTCAATAGTCCTACATGAATATGACATCTCATAAATGATATCGGGCTAATTTCGCGCCGATGTTGGAACTGGTAGCAATGAGAGAGGTCGGTAAATGGTTGTGAAATTTATGTCGGGTCGGTATTATTAAGGAGACACAAATATGACATGACGTCGAACCGAAATCCTGCAGATGTCAATAATCCGACATGAATATACCATGTGCAATGTGACGTCGTGCTAATATCGCGCCGATGTCGGAAAAGATGGAAATTTAGGAGATCGGTAAATGATAGTAAATTGATGTCGGTCCGGCAGCATGAACCAAGCCGGCAAATAGTCGCCAGTTCCGACATCGGTACAACATTGACCCAATGTCATATTTGAGCTGTCATATTTATGTATATTTAATAACATAAGCCCAACATAATTTTACAATCTTTGACCATATTCTGAATTTGCTACCAATTCCACCATCGGCGCGATATTAGCCCGACGTCATATTTGAGATCTCTTATTCATGTCAGATTAATGACATGGGCACGACATTAATTTAATGACCATTTGCCGACTTGTTCCATTGATAACGGTTTTGACATCGACGGGATAACGGTTTGACTTCATATTTCAGATGTCTAATTAATTACATCGGCCCGACATCAAATTTACAACCATTTATTATAACGACCTCTTAAATTGCTACCAGCTCTATCATCGGCACACTGTGGAACCGACGCCATACTTGTTATGTCATATTTATGACGGATTAATGACAGGACATTAATTTTACCGTTTGCCGACTTGTTCCGTTGCTGAAGGTTTTGTCTCCGACGGAATATATGTTTGCCGTCATAGTATAGATGTCTAATAAATTACATCGGGCTGACATCAAACTAAACACATTTACAGAACTCTTAAATTGCTAACAAATTCTAACATTGGCACAATATCGGACCGGCATCAAATTTGGGGTCTCATATTCATGTCGCAGTATTGACATGGGCGCAAAATCGATTTGATGACATTTGCCTACTTGTTTTATTGCTGCCAATTCTGACATCGGCAAGATATCGGTGTGACGTCATAATTGAGATATCATATTGAGGTCCAATTAAAAACATTGGCCCAACATCAATTTCACAACCATGTACCGACCTCTTAAATTGCTACCAGATCCAACATCATCACAATATCAGACTGACGTCTTAATAGAGATCGATGTCATATTTGTGTAGGAGCAATGATATCCGCCCGACATCTATTCAACAACCTTTCACCGACCTTTGAAATTGCTATAAGTTCCGACATCTCTGTGGTATAGGCCCAAAGTTGTATTTGAGTTGTCATATTTATGTTTAATTAATATAATTGGCCCGACATAAATTTCACAACGTTTTACCGACCTCTTAAATTAATACCAGTTCCAACATCGGGGCGATAGAATGCCGATTTTATATTTGAGATGTCATATTCATGTCGAAATATTGACATCGGCACAACATCCATTTAATGATTATTTAATGATTAGTTGCATTGGTGCCATTTATGACATCGCCAGGATATCGCTTTGGCGTCATAATTGAGATTTCATATGGATGTCCTTTACAAAAACATTGGTCCGACATCAACGTTACAACCATTTACCGACCTCTTTAATTGCTACCAGTTCCAACATCGGCGCGAAATTATCCCGACGTCATATTGGAGATGTCATATTCGTGTCAGAATATTGACATCGGCTAGCTGAACATCGATTTCATGACTATTTGCCGACTTGTGTCATTGCTGCCAATTCTGACATCGGCGCGATATCGGCTTGACGTCATGTTTATGATGACATATCATATTGATGTCCAATTAATAACATCTGTTCGACATCAATTCCACAACCATTTACCGACCTCTTCAATTGATATATTCCGATATCGGTACAACATTGGCCCAACGTCATATTTTAGATGTCATATCCATCAGGGGCAGCGGAATGGTTTTAAAAGTGGGGGGCTGACCACATTTGAATTGTTATATATTTCTTTATTTTATGCATATGCATTTCTTTGTTTTAATCAAAAAAAGTGGGGCTGCAGCCCCCCCCCCCCCCCCCCCAGCCCCCCCCCCCCCCTCAGTTCCGCGGCCCCTTAGGCGGAGGGCCAAAGTCGAAAAAAGTGACTTTAGGTTGCCAGATCTCCACAACAAGTTTAGACCGATTTTAATTGCAAGTATTTTTAATGAGACAACATAATTCAGAGGTCTACCTCAAAAATGTTGTTGCGAACACCTCCAAATCATGGCGTCCAACAAAGCAATTGTTTTGTCTTGTATATAATTGGCGAGATTTCCCAAACGACACGTCAAATCAGCATTATTTTGCAACCATATTAAAGACAATATAATTTCCTATAATCTGATACCAAACACTATGGGGTTCAAGATAGTTAACACGGTCATTTTTAGCCCAAAACTCAAATTTTAGGCATTTTTTCCCAACAATATGAAATTACTGATTTACATAATTACGCATAAATCAATAATTGCATTAGCAGTTGAATTAATACTTTTCAGAAAAACTGTCCAATTATATCAACAATACTCTGTGAAAAATTCAAGTGTGTACCGTATCTGAACACAAAGTTATAGTACTTGGAAGTCAGCATTTGATATCGACAAAACGGGTAGTTTTGCATGATTTATCATGCTGCTGCTGTACAGGGTGTCTCAAAAATGTGTAATCTTGATTATAGGATTTGTATACCAAATGATTGCGTCAATCTCGGGATACCTTCAATTCCAGTTACGAAATATCAACAAAACCACCATTTCCTGTAATATGATGAATATTCCACCATCATTTTGCAATCCGCGTAGATGTTGTGTCTATCTTGTATTTATTTAACTGCATTTATCATGTTTATCATAAATCATGCGCTAATAATGAACTTAATTCCACTCCACAAGGAGCATTCCAGTCAGTTGCATACTGACGCGCCTGCTGTGCATATTGCGAATTCGAATCATACTGGGTGCCCATGATGTGTTTAAAACATTGTCAAGATCATGTTCATTATCTTGAGTAAGTGTTTTACTGAAGTACATAATATGCGGGACATAATATGTGCAGAGCGTATATATAGATTCGAACACCATCGTGATCGCAAGGCACGCACCGTTCATGCCCTTCATATCTTATTACATGTATCTGGAGACCATAAAGGTCTATACAAATTGGCTGACTTAGTATCAAAACGAAACAAACTCAATTGCTAAACCAATATGTACACCACCGAAAAGCCTCAGCAAGCCGAATGTTTATTTTTTGTGCACTACACTGTACTCATGTAACCATGTACCATGGTAACAACAGCCGATTATGGACAGAAATATACCAAATCACCAAATATTTCTTTTAAAAACTTAAAATTAGCAGGTTAACGGTGTCATTTTACATGTGATTTGTTTTCCTTCATGTTCACGCGAAAATTAGTGTGCATAATGCGGCTTGTAGTAGCCAGATATATGATTTATTGTATTTCTATTGTTGTTGTTACTATGGTTACAAATGTACAAGGTGGTACAAAAAATAATTGTACAATAAACATAATAACCTATTCAAAGTTTTCTTCGAACCCTGAAAAAGTCTAGCTAACTGTGGTGTTCCAAATAATAATCATTTTAAAAACATAATTATCCAGATAATTATGGTCGGTCCAACTGTGAAGGACGCGCGCCTCTCATTCGAATATTGCAGTAAATAGTACACTTTGTATAATGGATTTATTATTGCACTGAAATTACCAATACACTATTTTCGTGTATTGCAAACCGATGGCGGCATATTCATGACATAAAAGAAGGAAACTGAAGGTTTTTATTGAAAACAGGTATAAACAACATGTCATTATTTAGGAGCATTTCTTGAATAAAGTCCGTAAACAAGAATTACATTTATTGGGGCACCCTGTATAGCATTCGAAATCGTACAAAATTGCTGTATTTGTCGATATCAAATGCTGACTTCCAGTTATCATAACTTTTTGTTCAGATACGGTACACACTTGAAATTTTCACAGAGTATTGTTGATATAACTGGGCAGTTTTCTGAAAAGTACTAATTCAACGCCTAATGCAATTATTGATTTATGCCGAATTATGTAAATCAATAATTTCATATTTTTGCAGGAAAATGCCTAAAATTTGAGTTTGGGACTAAAAAATGACAGTGTTACATATCCTGAAACCCATGAAATTTGGTATCAGATTATAGGAAATGTTATTGTCTTTAATATGGTTGCAAAAATCATGCTAATTGTTGGTGTAGTTTGGGAAAATCTCGCCAGTTATCTATAGTAAGTCAAAACGGCTACTTCTTTGGACGCCCATCTTGGATTTGGAGGTGTTCGCAACAAATTTTTTGAGGTAGACCTCTGAATTAATTTGTCTTATTAAAAGTACTTGCAAATAAAATTGGTTTAAACTTGTTGTGGAGATCTGGCAACCTAAGTCCTTAAGGAAGCCACTTTTTCGACTTTGGCCCTCCGCCTACCTGCCCATGTTGGTTTATTGACACCGCCTGACATTAATATTACAACCCTCTATCGAGCTTTTAAATTGGTATTAGTTTCGGCATTGGTGCGATTTTAGCGCGACGTTTTATTTGAGACGTATTTTTTTTCGTCAGCTTAATGACATCGGCCCGACATTCAACTACAACCATTTTCGGACTTATTTCATTTCCAAAACCTCCAACTTAAATTCGACGTTGGCGTAATGTTGGCGCGACGTCTTGCCGACAACCTGCCGACATTCGGTCCGACGTCAGTTAGCTAGCTGGGTACTTATAATATTTGTGTTAACTTGCTTTGAGAATCTTGAATGAATTGAATTTCGTTTAATCGATTACAAACATTATTAATTCAAAAGTAAAAAAAAGAAGTATTGCTATCGGAGAATTCATGATCGATTATAAGCGATCGCAAGTGAAATGAAAATTTTCGATTTTATTTACATTATTTGTATTAAAATATATACTTTTGTTATGTCCTTGCTGCTGTATATAATTTAGAATGATATGTAAGAATATCAATAACACCTATACAAAGTGTTATGAATATGATTTGAAGGTGGATTATTTCAGATTCAACGCTCTGCAAATACTAACCATTACAAAACATACATACTTAGAAGAGGGGTATTATAAACCCCTCCAAAAAGTTCGGAAAACTCAAGTTTGATCGATCATATCTCTCGTATTTTGTAATAAGAATACTAGAAATCGGTGACACAATAAAGCCTCATTATATACTTTTCAAACAGTGCATTATGTGTAGTGATTATGGAATTGGGGCGATTGCAGTAGCCCAGAGAATAGGGGGAGGCAGGAAGTGAAATCTCGCAAAATGGCCCCAATGCATTCAATTTACGAGTGCAAGACTGTTTTCTAAAGGTTAACATTCTATTGAATACTTCCCCCCTTTCCATTCATCAAAATTGTTGAATTTGATACCATTTTAATGGAAATTATCTCTTCCTTACGATGGCATATTAATCGTAAGGAGTATGCAAATGGGTGTGTGCAGCGAACCGGAATATGGAGATGGGTCGAGTGTGAAATCAGACAAAAAGATATGGAGAGCGTTGAATTTTTTTGGAGCTTTTGGGAGGATTTTTTTAGCATTTCAAATAAAATTTCATGATTTAAATTGATATCAACGGAAAGCCCAACAACTCTTCTGTATGAAAATGTGACATTCATAATGATTTTTGTAAAGGGCGTCTGCAGGAGATGAATGTGGGGGAGCCTCAAAAGTGACCCATTTCAAAACGCTCTGACTTGGTGTCGGTATCAGATTCTGTATACCATTGTGTAGAGGATGTAATGCGACTTGAATGAGTTGGCCATGAATGAGAGGAATTCAATTGAAAACGCATGAATAATGACTCAGTTGTGCCTTGAAATCAGAGCGTTTCAAAATGGGTCACTTTGAAGCTCATTCACATTCATCTCCCTGTAGCCGCCCTTTACAAAAATAATTATAAATTTCACATTTTCATACAGAAGAGTTGTTGGGCTTTCCGTTGATCAATTTAAATCATGAATATTTAATGTGAAATGCCAACAAATCCTCCCAAAAGCAAAAAAAAAAACAAATGCAACGCTCTGATTTTTTGTCAACTCCATATCTTTTTGTCTGAATTCACACTCGACACATCTCCATATTCCGGTTCGCTGCACACACCCCCATTTACATAATCCTTATGATTAATATGTCATCGTAATAAAGAGATAATTTCCATTAAAATGGTATCAAATTCAACAATTTTGATGCATGGAAAGGGTGGCAGTATTCAATAGAATGTTAACCTTTAGAAAACTGAGCAACACAGTCAGACAGTCATGCACTCGTAAATTGAATGCATTGGGGCCATTTTACGAAATTTCACTTCCTGCCTCCCCCTATTCTCTGGGCTACTGCAATTGCCCCAATTGCATAATCACTACACATAATGCATCGTTTGAAAGGTATATAACATAATGAGGCTTTATTGTGTCACCGATTTCAAGTATTCTTATTGAAAAATACGAGAGATATGATCTATCAAACTTGAGTTTCCGAACTTTTTTTGAGGGGTTTATATTATACCGATTGCGACCTATGTTTATAGGACGATATGATGATAGGTTTAGGAGTAGGCATTATGTGTAGGAATAGGATATGTATAGAATTATGATTTATGAATGAATGTGTGTAAAGGTTAAACAAAATGCATGGATCGGACGTGGAATCTATGCAATGTTTTTACGTTTTTGATGTTGGTCCTACGTTGGCCATTTGACATTGGGGCATTGTCAAGTTTTGATGTTGGTCCAGGATCAGAAAATAACGTTGGGCCAATGCTGGGTTAGCGGACATTCAAACGTCATGCGAACGTCAAGATTTGATGTTGGGCCAACGTCAAGATTTGATGTTGGGCCAACAATAACAAATAACGTCGGGGTAATGTCGGGCTGGCGGACATTTTAATGTCGGGCCAATGTCAGAATTTGATGATGGCCCAACGTCAGGATTTGATATTGGGCCATTAGCGGAAATTGACGTTGGGCCAACATCACAGAATGATGTCGTGACAATGTTGGGCTAGCGGACATTTTAACCTCGAGCCGACATCATAATGTTAGGTTGGTCCAATGTCATGAGTTGATGTTGGGTCATTGTCGGAAAATGACGTTGTGCCAATATCACAAAATCACGTAGTGACGATGTTGGGCTGGCGGACATTTTAACGTCGAACCTACATCAGAATTTGATATCTGTCCTATGTCAGGATTCGGTGTTGGGGCATTGTCAGAAATTGACATTTGTCCGACATCAGAAAATGATGTTGGGACAATGTTGGGCTGGTGGACATTTTAACGTCGGGCCAACGTCAGAACTTGATGTTCTCTCAACGTCAGGAATCGATGTTGGGCCTACGTTAGAACTGACATTGTTGACATTGTCAATAATTGATGTTGGGCCAAAATCGCTAAATGACGTTGGGCCAGCATTAAAAAAAGACGCCGAGCTGATGTTGGGCTGGCGGACATTTTAACGTCTCGGTGACGTCGCATGTCGCCTGTTGGCCCAACGTCCCCTTACAACGAAATGACATCGGCCCAACGTTGGCACAACGTCTAGGTGGCTAGCTGTGTTTTTACGGTGATCCGTGCTCTGCGTGTAAAGCCTTCACTCACCGACTATGATGGTCATTAACTAAGGATCTAATAACGTTGTTGAACAGAAGCATTCAGAAGTACCTAAGTATATGACCTCTTGCATATAAATACATGACTTGTTAATGGACAGCCGATTAAAAGAGAAAATAGTTTCAGTAAAAATAGGGGGCGACGCAAATTCCAATGGCAATGAAGTATGGCGTTAATCTAACGCATAACTGGACATCACAAAACTAATTTCACATTTGTTGGTATGTTGCCAATTTCAGTCACTCGTAGAAATAATTAGACATTCCCAAAGTTCCGACCTATGCTTCGTCCTGATGATTATGCATCGTTAGATCCTATGAGTGCAATCATTTAAATGATCGTATTCATATTTGACAAAATACACTTTCACATCTACCAGGCAATTCTTAGAACATATTTGTTCAATGTATTATTCAAATACTACACACAAAATGCACCTGCTTTATCAATTGTCCATGTAAAAGTGAAACAAAACATTTTGTCATGCCGACATGATCATAGGTGTAAGGTAATTGTAATATTAAAGATTAAATATTTCATCATCCACAAAAGACCCTCATTGAACCCGCTGCGAAACATGCCACAAAATCGGTGTTGTCCGTGATAATGACTTAAAACATGTATAGTATAATAAAGTAGGTCCTGAGTATCGAGTGTCATGTGTGTGATCTAGTAAACTTCCGGGGGTGGGGGGGGGGGGGGGGGGGGGGGTGGGTAGTCTGTCCTCACAGAAAGGGGATATCATGCGTTACCAAGAAATCGAGTAAAAAGTGTGTTTTTTTACGATCAGGCGAGTTACTCGAATATCTCGAATAGGGCATCAAGGGCCTCATGCAAGGAAACTTGCATAGGGTTTACAAACAAATATTGACTTGCTTAGGGTATCAAAAATAGATATCTTGCTTAGGGTTTACACACAAATTATTACTTGCTTAGGGTATCAAAAATAGTTATATCTTGCTTAGGGGTTTACAAAAAAATGGATTACTTGCTTAGGGTATCAAAACTAGTGATAACTTACTTAGGGGTTTACACAAAAATGATTACTTACTTAGGGTAGAAAATTACCGATATAAATCATACTTACTTTATAGGGTGTATTTTTGGCACCGCGAAAATACTTGTTATGGGTATTTTTGGCAAGTCCTTGGTCACGCATGATACCCCCTTTCTATGAAGACAGACCCCCCCCCCCCCCCCCCCCGGGATTAAACTGTGAACTTTTCTTCACCAAAAAAAAACAAGACACTTATTCAAGACAAAATAGCTCATAGTAAAATATAATAATAATAACTGATTGTATATAGCGCTATTACCGTGGGGATCATAGCGGTTTACACATTTTTACCCCGGTAAACGGATACACACTGCAATCATTCCTGCACATTAAGTGCACATTTCCACTCCCTATGGAGTATTCAAGCAAGTCGCTTATTAGGCGCGCATAGTGCTAAGGAAACACGTTCCCATCCTTTCGGGTCCCTATGCATACACCTGGGTAGAGAGCCGCAATTGTGGGTAAATAGACCGCTTCTGTAATGTATGCAAATAACATGCGTATGACGTAAGATTCCCCGTTGCCAAGCTTAACATTCGTAACTAGCTAAGTTTGTTGGAGCTTGCCGGACCTAGTTACGATTGTTAAGCTTGCCAACGGGCAGTCTGACGTCAACGCATATTATTTGCATACATTACAGAAGCGGTCTATTGTCTTGCTGAAGGACAAACGCAGTGTGTGAGGTTTAAACTCGGGATCCTACGCGCGCTCAACCAATCCTCCCACACCACATCCACAATGTATTATTGTACATCAAATTCAAGATAAAATGACCCTCTTCGATATCAGAATATAAACTAGGAGAATTCATTCATGTAGGCTATGACTTGTCACTGTCAATTAACCAACGAAAGGTATGCTTTCAGAAATAGCAAAGATGGAACATCCATTTAAAAATGTAAATGTTGACAACCATAATATAACCGCTATATTAATTTAATCTTTACAGGCTTCAAGGTACTTCATCAACAGACAGCAATAGCCACACTGCCTGAGAAGATGATGAGCCGTCAACATACTAATATTAGCCACACTGACTCCGTAGCTGATGAGCTCATGACACTAATTAAACGCATGTACCAGGTAGCAGCTCAGGTCAGTGGGGTCGCTAATCATAATACAAAATCGGGGTCTTTATTTATAGGGATCCCTATTCATAATACGAGAAGAGGGTCGCTAGTCATAATACGAGAGTAGGACCGCTACTCATAATACGGAATGAGGACCGCTAATCATAATACGAGAAGAGGGTCGCTAGTCATACTACGAAAAGATGACCGCTACTCATAATACGGAATGAGGACCGATATTCATAATACGAGAAGGGGGTTGCTAGTCATAATATGGAATGAGGGTCGCTAGTCATAATACGAGAAGAGGACCGCTACTCATAATGTGGAATGAGGACCGCTATTCATAATACAAGAAGAGGGTCGCTAGTCATAATACGAGAGTAGGGTCGCTATTCATAATACGAAATGGGGGTCGCTAGTAATAATACGAGAAGAGGATCGCTAGTCATAATACGAGAGTAGGGTCGCTATTCATAATACGAAATGGGGGTCGCTAGTCATAATACGAGAAGAGGGTCGCTAGTCATAATATAGAATGGGGGTCACTAGTTATAATACAAGAAGACGGTCGCTAGTCATACTATGGAATGAAGGTCGCTATTCATGATACGAGAAGACCGCTATTCATAATACGAGAAGAGGGTCGCTACTCATATTACGGAATGAGGACCGCTACTCATAATACGAAATGAGGGTCGCTAGTCATAATACGAGAAGAGGGTCGCTAGTCATAATATGGAATGCG
>JBAMJV010013681.1:0-38508 GCA_037951105.1 Echinarachnius parma | reverse complement strand
CAAAACCTGCATCCATTACATTACAAACCTAATAGTATATAACTAGAAAGGAACACAAAATTACAATGACGTTAGTAAAGATACATGTTAATCATTCAATAAGGAGCCGTTAAAAGGTAGAGGGCGCTCTCTAATCACTCATCGGTTTCAACACTTTTGAATAACATATGTGCATGTGATGCTTTGTTGAAATATGATTAGATAGAAAAATAACCAACAACTATTTAAATACTTATTTTGTTACTTTTTGAAAAGGGAAGGCATTTTTTAAAAATTTTTAACGGCTGGTTCAAAATTATCTAATAAACCTGGGTGCCCCTAGGTTTCTTACAATTTTGTTATATTATGGGTATTTCAGCCGTCTCTGAACCGATTATGGATCAAACAAAGATGATTTTAATAGTTAAATATTATGAGCTCTTTCAAATTTTACACTCAGTTTTTCATTACCTCACAAAAAAAAAAGTAGTCTAGCGACCCTCTCTCTAACAAAAACGCAACTATACCTTTAAGCCGCTATAATAGTGTATTATTATTATGGGTTTGAACAATGACGATGCGAGGCATCGTCCACGAGCCCGCATTAGTTTTTGCTATTTGACCCCCCATAAGTGATGTTTTCCACATCACAAATTTAAACCCCCCCCCCTTGAACCCCCCCCCCGGTAAGGAGCGAAGCGACTGAGGGCGGTGATGGGAGGGAAGGGGGTGTCCCCCCCTCCCACGGTAGGGAGCTTTTGCATTTTTGCACTTGAAACTGTGCAATCTGTTCCATACATTCTGACTATACGACATTTAGTAATAATGTGCGTTACCCGGGGGGGGGGGGGGGGGGGGGGGGTTTGTGCGGCTGAGACCTCCCAACCCTTACCCACATCCAGGGGTCCTTTTGCTGTAAATAGGTACTCATGTCTATGGATTTTTTTTTAAAATGGACGTCATGTCTAAGGATTATCTTGTGAAAAATGGTACATGTCTAAGGATTTCGAACTTTAAATATTCCTTTTTTTTAGCTGTTAATATAAGACAATGGCCAATCATTTTGCCATTTTTTGGGATACATTTTTGTATTATTAGTGAACTGTACAATACTACAGGGGCGGCGCCAAGGGTATTTTCCTAGGGAGGGCGAAAGTGTATACATTGGGGGTGCGAAGCGACCGAGTGGGGGGAGGGCACAATTTTTACACTAGAATGGAGCTAACTGGGTGCATATCGGAGGTGAAATTCTCAATTTTTCAAATGATTGAAAACAGTGAATAGTCTTCAATAATTATGATGCGGTAATTTGCATACATTTTAATAATGCGAGCGAGCGGAGCGAGCTTGAAAATTTTAGCAATTTTATTGCGAAAAAATTGCCATTTCATATAATTATTGTATGGGTATATTCGTTTTTATTTACTTATGATATGGCGTTATGAAGGGTAGTATATAAACACTCGAGATTGTGAAAATATCATTTATTCGAGCCGAGCGGAGCAAGCTTGAAATTTTTAGCAATTTAACTCGGAACATTTTTTGTTCCAATATTATTGTATAGGTATCTTCGTTTTTACAATATGGCGTTATGAAGGGTAAACTATAAACACCCGAGGGTTGCAGAATATCATGTATGCGAGCGAGCGGAGCGAGCTTAAACATTTTAGCAATTTCACATCGGAAAATAGTCATTTATTTCAATATTGTATGGGTATATTCGTTTGATTACTTATGATATGGCAGTTATATAACACCCGAGGTTGTGAAATATCATGTATGCGAGCGAGCGAGAGCGAGCTTGAAAATTTTAGCAATTTCACATCGGCAGAATCCCAAAATCCGAACAATGAGGGAGAAAAGAGGGATGAGAAATAAAGAAAAAGGGACCATGTTAAGGATTTTAAAATGAAAAATGGAACCCATGTCATAAGGATTACCCTGTTCTTGTAAAAGTCACCCTTCCCAGCGGCACATCCCCGTATCCCCAATATACGTGAGTAACCCACCCCCCCCCCCCCCCCCGCCCCGGCGTCGTGCGTTTGTGCGTTCATCATCGTCATGGTTTTTAACCAAGAAGAGGGTTATGATTGATTCGTGAGAAAAACAAAAAATGCACCCCCAAAATAATATCTGCAAAGTGACATATTCCAGTTCAAACAGTGCAATCAAAAAGCATTATTTATGACAAAACATGAACATTGTATTCCAGACGTATACACAGACCGATTCCCGAGGAGCGAAAACGATAACCGAGAGGGGAAGGGTGATGGGGAGGTTGTGATGGTAGGTGGGCAGGTCCACGGTAAAGGTGCTTTTGCAATGTTTTAATTGAAAATTATGCAATCTGTGCATACATGGGAAGGAAATTTGACTTGACCATGAAGTAAGATCATGAGTTTTCTTGTCTTAAAGAAATACTCTTTTCTTTCAATCACTTTTTATCAAATTAGATAAAAGACATGATCTTGAATTTATTTGGGGGGTCAAGTGCCCCCCCCCCCCCCATGGACCCCCCACCAGTACGCCAGTGCTTCTGGAAACAAAAATCCGAAAGCTTTCAGGGGGCTCCGCCCCCTGAACACCAATTGAGATTCTTATTGTGTTTATCCCTTGACTGATTTTGTACCTGTAGGCAGCTTATTAAAATCGGGAAAAAAGCCTTACAGGGGCTATAAATGCCCCCCTGTGCCCCGACAGTGGTTACATAGCAATGCCCTACACAGACTATTCTTAGGTGCTTTTTGCCAACGTGCTCGATCCAATTGCCGCTACGTACACACAATGTTCGTTGACTTTATGTGTCATTTGGTTTAAAATTATGGGTGCCCTACATACCCCCCCCCCCCCCCCCCGGGTCAAGTCTGGGCATGCTGCTGGGTTGGTCGCTGTACCTCCCTCGCCGATTACGTATCATCCCCCGCCCCGCTCCTCCCCTTCAAAATTGGAGAGAAGCAATTGATGCCTATGGTGATGATTCACAATCTATCCAGGGTCATGATCCTGCAGTAGAAATAAAACAAATACAAAAGAGACACATTATATTGACTATAAGTGTATATTCTGTTCGGTTGTACTATTTTAACCAGGAAAAGGTAATAAAACAAATTTGTAAATATTGATAATTCATGACAGTTACATGAATTGTGTGTTTAACATGGTTTAAACGAAGAAGAGTGGGGAACATACTATTCGATATAATTGATGCCTGGCAATGCACTCAATGGCTGCATAGTTAACAAATACAACATGTAGCATTCAGAACTTGAAGTTGAAAGTTCATCAAAAATCAGAATGTTTAGTGTGCACTATGTTTGGTGTGTTTCCCCTAAAGTTACAGCTGCACCTGCAAAATTGTCAGATATTGCCCAAAAATTACATTTGAGACTTCAATTCTGTACCTAAATTATTGTAAGATATGTCCGAATGATGTGTGAAAGATTCATTGAAAAAGGAACACTGCTTTCCAAGTTTTAAAAAGGCGAAAATATTCGTCACCTATTTACAACGAATTACTGTATGACGCTTATGAGGTTTATGACTGTTCATTAACGCGCTTGAGCTGGAATGATAGGTATCGTCATACTAAAAGGGGCTTTTGAAAATATTTAACCCTATTGTATTATTTTCTTACCATAAGCTAAACAACACGGTAGAAGAGAAACGGGGAGGTTCCACGTAATTTTCGTGGAGTTGACACTTTAAAGGCATCCGTTGGACCCACTAGGTTCCCATATCAGATTGGTTACATATCCAATGAAACTTTTCAATAAACCTGATTCTGAATGATGATTTGTTCACTCTAGGTCTAGGCAATTGATTAGGGAATTACACTTGGGTCCATTTTTAACTGGCATTCTAGGAATGTAAAGCATTGAAACCAAAACTGCAAACAAAAAATCCTCCATGTAAAAAGATATACAGCCATTTTTTGACCATAACTGCCAGATAAAGTAAGAGAAGTGATGATTTCCTACTAATCACTTACCATCATTAGTTATTCAATCACATGTCCAGCCGTGACCTGGGATGAAACTTCCAGAATGTTGAGTCGTTTGGAAGTCCAATGGGACCCTGGATAACAAAGTAATGTATAGGAACTTTGGCATCACATAATAAATACATTTTGTTGACCATAATTTCCATTTGCATCCAGCGGTACAGTGCAGCCTCCGATACAATAAAAAAAAACAAGTTAGGAAAGGTATTTTTACAAAATAGATCAACACAATTGAATAATAAAAAAAAAAATAATCATAGTAATTCAAACCAGCCATGCCTTTGGATGACAAACTTCCGTTATAGATAGCTTTTTGGAAGTCTAATGGAACCCAATATGACCTGGAAGACAAAATGATCTATTTAAAAATGGATATAGCAGTGCTTATATAGCACTTGCTCCCTCAAAATCCAAATTTTCAAAAGGGAATGTCTACTCTTATACAAAATAACAAATATACAGATCTTGCCTCCCCCAAGAAAACATATCCAATCAATAAATTATACATAATAAAAATGAAAATTGGTAGTAACTGCAACCAATATGATACACCTCTGCATAATATACAGTCATGCAAATAATTTCAACGGTATAAAAGTTAAACAGCCCAGGGCAATCAACATTAGGCAATAATTATTATGCCACATCTTTAAATAATCCTGTTTTAATCATACTCCCACCTTTGACCTCAAATTGGTCTACGTTTCTTGAAATCTGTAGCTATTTTTTGTAGCTATACATTAGCAATATGAATACCCACACAATTGGGGGAGAGTCTCCTGCTTACTTGAGTTCTGTCAATGGACTTAAGATTATTCGACTTTGTCATCTCTACATATTAAAAGGGGACAATAAGTGATTATGTCTTGAATTGAAATATTTTTGAAATGGTTGATGTTGTTTTCATATAATATACTGAAAAATTAAATGTACAGTAATACAAACACACACGTACATGTATTGTTTTGTAGTACTTGTAGGGCCTAAAACACGTTATTCAATGTCATATTATACTGCTGCTCTTGTGTGTGGCTTTTTTTTAATCATTTAATTGTGTGGACGTTGGTATTTGTTTTCATTTGACAAATAAACCTGAATAGGAATAAGTCTACATCTCCAGTAGATCATACCCAGATAATATTGCAAGTAACTTGAAGTTGGATTTCAGAATCAAATCGTTTTATTGGGAAATGCAATTAGATCGCATGTTATTTCATGTTAGCCTAACGTAAACCAACATTTACAGTCTCACTTTGGTCTATGCTGGCACTTATTTTAAAATTTAAAGATAATTGATCAGTTAAATAGACTTAGTTAGTGTACGTAGGCTCTGCACTGCACTGTAGTCTTGACTAGATTTTGTCTAGCTCTACAGATTTACCTCCAGTTACTCTGACATAGCCCATAGCATAGAGAGGACCTGGTCTAGGAAGCAACTAAGCTATGCCGGCCTGTAGTAACTACCCTACTACTAGGCTAGGATAGGCTAGGGCTCTCTCACTCTTTAGTATTTTCTTTTCTCAACCGTTGAATCTGCCATCTACATGTATACATGTATCCATGTATGTTGTACAATTTCTTGACAGAATCTACACAACATTAGAGACGTCTAGACTAGTCTAGGACTAGGAGACTGGTCCTAGTCTAGGTAAACAAAAATATTATATCGTTTTCAATTTCAATTTCATGGCTTCTTTTATAAGTTTTACATGATTTACTGCACTATCTTTTGAGCATTATGTACAACATACATTTTGAAGTATCCAGTACATGCAGTTAATTAATATTTTTGAAGTTATGTTGTTGTATTTCCTTCAGTACGTGGGTATTATCACGAAAGCAAATTTGTAAAAATTAGCTAACACGTAAAGCCACGTATGGGACTGATGGCAACTAAGCGTAATTTACTTGTATTTACTGCACGTTTTTCTTTGTGTTTGTCATTTTTCTTTCCTACGGAAATTGAACAGTTCCGTTGCATAATATGACTTAAACATATATTATGTGTTTTCAAGTTGATAAAATGTATTAAAGTGTACTCACGGCGTCATTTTACGCCGTCTTTTATGACGGGAAAATGTCAGACGATCATTTTTTCTGCCTCTTCGAAGCGGTTTAGTTTTGGGCTAAAATCTCACTGTTGGGCTAAAATTGTCCGGGGGGTAATTATCCAGGGGGTAATTGTCTGGGGGTACTCGTCTTAGGGGGTAGTTGTCTTGGGGGTGTTTGTCTTGGGGGGGGGGGGGGAGGGGGATTGTCCGGGGGGTAATATTCCGGGGGGTAGTTGTCCGGGGGGTAATTTCCGGGGGGTAATTATCTGCGGGGTAGTTGTCTTGGGAGTAGTTGCCTTGTGGGGGGGGGGGGGGGGGGTAATTGTCTTGGGGAGTAATTGTCTTTCGGGGTAATTGTCTTAGGGGGTAGTTGTCTCTGGGGGTAGTTGTCTTGGAAGTAATTGTCTTGGTGGGTGGGGGAGTAATTGTCCTAGGAGGGTAATTGTCCGGGGGGTAATCGTCTGGGGTGGTTGTCCAGGGGGTAGAGGGGGTAGTAGTCCTAGAATCCATTAAAGGGATCTAGTAACTTTGTTGACATGTGCAAAAAGTGATGAATGGTTGATGCAATGAATATTGTTGTTATCTCATATGGCCACAGGGTATTGTGTGAAAATTTCAAGTCAAATGGACATTGCATGGCCAAGTAATGAGCGAAAAACTCACTCCACTCACTTTGTACACGATAAGAAAAACTCTCCCGGAGTTTTTCTTATCTGAATACTTCGATCGTACATATCTTTGTAAAGAAAGGGAAATTTTAAAAACCGAAACCTGTCCCATGATTTTATTGTTAATACGAATACAACAAGGTATGAGGGAACTGCTAGAATTACAATTTTATTTTGAGGAGCTGGAAAATGTTACCATGTCCCTTTAAATATGGTATGTGCATTCGCGCACAATAATATCTGCAGCTGGCTCAGCTAAAATGTCAGGTACGCTGCTCTTAAAGGTATGGTGACATGAAAACTGCCTCAAAATTGTGTTTTACTGTATATAAGGTAGATTTTCATGAAGATTACTATTACAAACAAATTTTCCTAGTGGGATAACCCGGTAAAATAAAAAAATCAACTTGTTAATTCAGTTTCGGAACCCCCGTAAAAAAACTGAGTCCGGGCGAAAAAAAAATGACGTCATCTGTGTGACGTCACCGGCAGGCAATCGAAGTATTGCTCGTCACAGACGTACACGCTGAGTGCAATACTCACGTTGACACAGAGATATTATTTCCATTTGTTTCAATATTTGTTAAGGTTTTTATCATGGACGATATACACTCATATGTGTAGCTTCATCCTGCTACATTTTTGGTCTTAGCAATTCTTAAGCATTTTCAGTTAAACCTCAATTTACAAGCAAAAACGAGTTTGTTCTACTAGCAAGTCATAGGCTCTGCATGTAAACCATGCACATTCCTCCGTGTTGCGGTCTGCCTCTGATGTCATGAATCGGGTGACACATGCGCACATTCCCGCTCCGCTATAAATGACTTGTTTAGGAGCATGGAACGCCGATGCGAAATAAAGCAACAAAGTTGCATGAACTTTACCTTTAATCCCCCAACTTAAGGATTTCTTTGAAAAAAAGAGTGTGGTATATCAATAAAGGCACATATTTAAAGCTATAAACCTGAATCAAAGCAGGGATTTCCCCCCTCCTTTAACATTTTCGCTTCAGCAAAACGGTTCGGTCCCAGGGGGATAC
This sequence comes from Echinarachnius parma, assembly GCA_037951105.1. Taxonomy (NCBI): domain Eukaryota; kingdom Metazoa; phylum Echinodermata; class Echinoidea; order Clypeasteroida; family Echinarachniidae; genus Echinarachnius; species Echinarachnius parma. The sequence continues at coordinate 30,771 of JBAMJV010013681.1, read as the reverse complement.
TCGAATGATCTTTTGGCTGTGGTATGTAACAGTGGGGGGGGGGGGGGGGGGGGTATTCCAGGTGGAAGTTGTCAGGGGGTAATTGTCTGAGGGGTTATTGTCCGGGGGGTAATATTCCGAGGGTAGTTGTGCGGGGGTAGTTGTTCGGGGGGTAATTGTCTGGGGGGTAATCGTCTCGGGGGGTAGTTGTCTTGGGGGGGGGGGGGGGGGGTACTTGTCCGGGAGGTAATATTCCGGGGGGTAGTTGTCCCGGGGATAGTTGTCAGGGGGTAGTTGCCCGGGGGGTAGTTGTCCGGGGGGTAATTTTCTGTGTGATAATCGTCCAGGGGGTAATTATCCGGGTGCTAGTTGTCCGGGGGGTAATTGTTCTAGGGGGTAGTTGTCCAGGGGGTAGTAATCCTAGAACCCATTAAATATGGTATGTGCATTCTCGCACAAGAATATATGTAGCTGGCTCAGCTAAAATGTTAGGAACCCGATACACTTAACATTACCGCTTCAGCAAAACGGTTCGGTCCTAGGGGGATACTCGAATGATATTTTGGCGGAGCCACAGCACACTTCAAAACGGGGCTCAAAGGCCCTGCAGTCAGCTTCAAAACGGGGCTTTAGGAGTGGCAACCAACTTTAAAACTGGGTCTATAATGAGCGGGGATATGTCTCAACCAACCTCAAAACGGGGGTGTACGTAGCGATCGTGGCCGATTCCGTAAAGAGAGTTTTTCGAAGCCAAGGTCTTATTCCTAAAATGGCCGGACTATTTGAGATCTTTCTACGGCGGAGGGGGGGGGGGGGGGGGGTATATTAAGGCCTCCTTAAGATATCGGCCGCTTCGCGGCCGATCGCCATGAACATTTACATAGGATACAATAAAAACAAATCAGAAAATCATTTATTTGCATATTCATCGTCATTAATGCAAATAAGGTTATAAAATTCATATCTATACTCATAAATCATGTATTCTTTATAATTAAACATTGTTTTTCATGACATAAATTCTTAAGACCATTTGAAATAATAATAATACAGTAAAAACATTTGAATGAGACAGGTTCTTGCTTATGTTTTCTATTATTTGTATAATTTATGTTGTATTTCTTTGTATTTTGTTAACTTATGTATTATAGTGTGTTTGTTGTTTATTTTATACATACCAATAATTCAACTATTTTGAACACCAACACAAACACCTAAATAGTAAACGAGACAAATTCACCAAAGATATATCTTTTTACGAAACCTGATATTTCCATTATGTTTTGTACACAAATCACGGAATTGAGCGATTTTCATGGACATGCATGGACAAATGCAATTTCGTAACGTTAAGCTGGGTTGACACTTGCACGAATTTCGTTCCCGCACTGGCACGCAATGCGTCGTGGCAAGGCGTGCCATTTCATTGCTACGCAGCGGAGCGTAAAGCCGTTTTTGCAACCTGTTCGCGCACTGTTCACGCATAAGTTACGCACAGTTTATGCAATGCGTGGCCCAAAATGGGCCGCATTGGCACACATTGACACGAAATGGCACTACTAGTTTACGCATAGGTTAAGATTGTTCACGTCTACCGTACCGCATTGTCCCGCAGTGTCACGCACGACACGCACAGTTTACGCTGTCTTTCCGCATGGCGTGTAGTGGATTCCCATGGCACGCATTGACACGCATTGACACGCACTGTCCGCAGTGTTTGCGACCAGTTCGCGCAGTGTTTACGCATGGTTCACGCGAGTGCACGCACATGATGCGAAAATTAATGCGTGCCAAAATTGTGAACATTTCGAAATTCTCTCTACGACATGGCACGCACCCCCGCACTGCCCCGCACATAGTCTAGGTTCTAAACTCTGTATACACCTTTCCCCTATATACGCGTATAACCCGGTGCATCTGTACCCCCGGTGAACCTGTACGGAAACAGAGTATAGGCAAAGTTGGCAAGGCGAGGGAATTCGTGTGGATTTTCACGGCGGGCATTAGTCTTCAATATGAGTTGCATTATGGACTTTGTACTCTGTGAATAACAAAATAATGAACAAAGTGAGAATCCCATAGTAAAATGATAATGTGTTTCATTAGTGGGTGTATAAAAAGAGAAAACAACATTGATTACAAAGTGTTTTACAATAAACTACTAAGTTTGAAGTGAAGATCTTCGGCTGACATTTTAATTTGGTATGCAATACACAGACTACGATCAGAACCTTCAACACAGTCGGTGCGCTGTCTATCACTCGCAATGGGCGGAGCTCTTGCCAACTTTACCTATACTCTGTTTCCGTTCAGATTCACCGTAACAGATGCACCGGGTTACGCGATATATTGGGGAAAGGTGTAAAAACAGAGTATAGAACTAGATTCACCGTAACAGATGCACCGGGTTATGCGATATATTGGGGAAAGGTGTAAAAACAGAGTATAGAACTAGATTCACCGTAACAGATGCACCGGGTTACGCGATATATTGGGGAAAGGTGTAAAAACAGAGTACAGTGCGAGTCAAAAAAAAACGAAACCGTACTTTGATAGCTTATAAATCCCCAATTACAAACATATATATGTTGATATTGATATCATGTTAAAGCTTGGGAAATTGCCTTTAAAATGATGCATCACACATTTTGATCACTTTACGCATCATTGAGCAGGACCTTATTATCCAAAGTCATGCAAAACTACCCGTGTCCAAGTTTGCCGTTGTCTTGTTCTAAACACAACACAAAAAGTAAGTCCCCCCTAATCAAAATAGCATAACTTTTTAACGAAAAGGTCTTGAGCCAAATAACTTGGCAGGATTGTTCCTACACTTATTGACTAACTTATATGCGAAAATAAAATTGGTCCGTCGAGTCATGCATGAGTGAGCGCACATTAAAGACAAAATTGTCACTTTTTTACTCTAGTGACTTTTGAAAAGTGACAATTTTGCCTTTAATGTGTGCTCACTCATGCATGACATGGCGGATCAATCTCATTTCCACAGAGAAGTTAGTCAATACGTGTAGGAACAATCCTGCCAAGTCATTTTGCTCAAAACCTTTTCGTTTTTACGAAATTTTGATTAGGAGGACTTAGGTTTTTTGTTGTGTTTATCATGAATGAATGCGTCTGTTTACGTTTTTTTCTTCAAATGAACATTTCAAGAATATCCTTTGGTGAATCATAACAAAATATCAGGTGGTTGCCAGTGTTTTCATGTTTATCAGGGTGGAAGGGGATCACACACTGTCCTCACATCAGCAGCCACACTGTTTGGAGGCAGGGTCCCCTGAATAGGACATGCAGGATGAAGTTATCTTTGACAATCAAACAACAAATGCAACCATTCACAAAACAAGAACACTGCAAACTTGGACACGGTAGTTTCTGCATGCCTTTGGATAATTAGGTCGCGTTCGGTGAAGCGTGAAGTGATCGGAGTGTTTGATATATCATTTTAAATGACATTTCCCAAGCTTTAACATGATACCAATATCAACATATATACTTGTATGTTTGTGGATTTATAAGCTATCAAAGTACGGTTTCGTTTTTTTTGACTCGCACTGTATAGAACTAGATTCACCGTAACAGATGCACCCGGGTTACGCGATATATTGGGGAAAGGTGTAAAAACAGAGTATAGAACCTAGACTACCCCGCACACTTCACACACTCTTCACGCCCTGTTCACGAAGACTTTACTCATTGGCATGACGCAGTGCGTGCCAGTGCGGGAACGAAATTCGTGTCAACCCAAGTGTCAACCCAGCTTTAGGTCCGATTTTCTAAAATGTTGTTTTAAAAGACGCGTAAGAACAACACTCCCCCCCCCCCCCCACCGTTAAAAAAAGAAAAGAAACAATAAATAAATAACGCCCCCCCCCCCCCCCCCCCCCCTTTACAACGGTTAAGTTAGAGTGGCTTGGTACGAACAGTCACGTCACGTTCACGTCACGTCACGTGAAGGTTCTGTACCTTTTGTGAAACAGGTCACCCAAATCTACGAAGTGTTGGGTTACGTGACCCAAATTTAATCGTGAACGAACCCGTCCTACCTATACTGTAAATACCAATTATAGGCGTACACAGGCCTGGGGGCAGGGGGATGGACACCCCCTACCCCCATCCCCACCCCCTTACATAATTCAAGAAATGTCTTGGTCTCGGCCTCGAAATTTGTGACCGGTCCTGGTCTCGTCCTCGGCTGCGGTCATTTTCTACGGACACCCCCTACCCACACTCCCCCCGCTTACTTCAATTTGTCTGACGAAATATCCCCCCCCTTCACCCACCCCTTGAAAATATCCTGGGTACGCCACTGCCTACAAGTAGCTAGTTCAAATGTCAAATACATTAATTGATTTATTTAATATTGATTGGTTGGTGTGATTGTTTCATTATAATGATTGACTGATTAATTGATAGATTGACTCGATTCAATAACCATAAATAAACACTATTAATCAAATCATTGTTTTATTACTTTTAAACTCATTGATCACTGCAACTCACTCACTCACTCACTCACTCACTCACTCACTTTCACAGGCATGCACAATACAACGCCGTTAAGGGCCAGTACGCTCAGACGTCGAGCACGGGAACTTCAGGCGTAACTGAATTGTCCGCTGCGTGTAGCAATTCAGCTGGAAATCAACATTTGCCAAAATCCACGCACGACACGTCTTTAGAAATACTCCAATAACAAGACAAATAATGCAAGTGGTATGGTTGTACATTACCTAAATGACAGAACTGCATATTATCGTCTCAGATATATATAAACATAATGATTGAAAAGATTTGATAAGGGGGTATCGGCATTTTCGTCGACATTTTTAAATCTCTTTGTGCGTGTATGTCTAGTCTTAGTAACAAGCGTTTGCAATTTAAAAAATCTTGATTAAACGCTAACGTCACGATTTGGTTAACGCGACACTTCGAGTTTTACCGGCATGGAAAACGACAAATGGTTGGGTCACTTTACCCTACACTTCGTAGATTTGGGTGACCTGTTTCACAAAAGGTACAGAACCGTTCACGTGACGTTAACGTGAACGTGACGTGACTGTTCGTACCAAGCCAGTTAGAGTAGCCTTTTCTTGATAGAAATGGGACTCTTATGAGTATAATGTAAATACAGACACACATACACACATACACACACATGAGTATATATTTATTTATTTATGTATTTATTTATTTATTTATTCCTGCATGTCTCACAGTAAACAATTTCGTACATAAGAATAAACTGTCATAACATCGAAATAGAAACACACAGAGGTCGGCAATATAAGCTAGAAGCTTGAAGTGATGCCATACCTAAGATTTACAAGTTTTACATATTCTTAAAACATAGATAAACATAAATTAATACATACAAGAACAAAGTAATACAAAACAAATATAAAACATTATTTACAAGTAAAGAGAAAGATGATAGTTAAGTCTCTACAGTATGTTATAGAGCAGGAAGAAATGTAGCAGGCATGATAGAAAGGTACAGTCCATACTAGAAGAGAAATACGGGAAACAGAGAGAGAAAAGAAAAAAGTGGGGGAGAGTTGAGAAAGAGGGAGACAGGTGTGAATATGCCTTATGTAATTACTTAACAGTGACATGTTATGCCGAATTACACATACAAATATATATAGAATACTACAATACATGTTATCGTAGGAATTAACAAACCAACTGATTGAACAAAATATCTTACACACAAGCACGATTGAAATAATTTTTCACTGTAATCATAACATTTGTTGATCGTGTGAAAGCAAACTAGAATCACTTCTCGAGAAACTCTAATCGTGGTCCGGAGGTGTTTTATAATCATGACTCACTCAAATCACAGTGCGAGCCTCTAATGTGAACGAACGGCTTGACCTCCAACACACGATTTGGGAGGCGGAGCTTACGTGACCTTACATGCACTTTCGCCGATAAACCGCGCCCTGATCGCTTCAAGTGCGTGCAGTGCGTGTAGTGTAATATTCATTGAGCTAGGGCTATCCTTGTTTGATTGACAGGTACACAAAAACACAAATCGCGATTGTAATCACGGTTTGCGTAAAATCTTGTTCCTCTTGTGAATGCAAGGCCACATAATCACAGTGTTTGTAAACATGAGTACAATCATGATTGCAATCACGATGTGGCATGTGTTGAAAAGGGCTAACCATTATATCCCTGTACCACAGAGCACAAATACAAGGCTTGGGTTTTGGTACGTATCCGACGCAATTTAGAAATTGAATTATATTTTTATTTTGAGGATTAGGAGATTTTTCACAATAATTCCATAATTATAACATACTGGGAGTTTGATCAAACTTTCGGCACTGCTAATTGTGAAAACCTACAAAAGTATTGCATATATTATATCCATATTTAAGCGGTTTTAAACCGATGTGCTGTTGTTGCATACATCAATCTTGTTCACACAATCAATAGTTGTAAAGGGATCTAGTAACTTTGTCGACATGTGCACAAAATGATGAATGGTTGATGCAATGTGTATTATTACCATCTGATATTTCCATTGAGTAATGTGGGAAAATGTTATGATATATGGATGTTGTAGTCCAGTGATCGACTGAGTTTAGTTACCAGAAGTTGTGTTTTGTATATGTTGACTGACAGTGAATGTACTACATCTATTTATACAATTCTTAAGAATAGTATTCCTTTAACCAAAAACATTGAAAGAGCAAACCACTAACTCATTATTTCCCATCAGCTTTTGATTTGCCAACTGATAGAGTATCAATAATTTAAGTTAACTCAATATTTTAAGAGTTGTATCAGCAACATTGTTCCCTTTTCTTTGTAGGTCAGGCATCATCTGCTGGATCTGAATCACCCCTCTCAGAGGAAGAGCTACGGCGATGCTGCAGTGATCTGAAATCCTACTATCGAACAAACCTGTGTAAGATAAAAGAAGACCCCTTAGATCCTTCCTCCCTTCGTCAATTTGAAGACTTGTACACAAACCTAAAGATGCTAAAAGAAGATGGCAAGCACTGGGAAGACCTGGATTACAAAGACCTCCTCAACATTGAGGTTAATGGGAAACTACCCAAACGGATGATGGTGCAGGGAGAAGCTGGAGTTGGCAAAACCACGTTTTGTGCTAAGATAGCATGGGACTGGGTCATTGAAACACATCCGTATCAGCAATTTGACATGGTCATTGTTGTTCCATTGAGAGATTCGGAGGATTACTCTGTTGGAGAAATAGTCAAAAGTTACCTGACCAGAGACAATCCAGCTCGAGCTAGCCAGCTGGATAAGTACATCCTACAATATCCTGACAAGGTCTTCATCATCTATGATGGGCTCGATGAGTTCAAGAGGGACATCGTTAAAGAAAAGACCCTGGCAAATAGCAACACCTCACAACCAACACGCGACATACACACAACCAATACTTCTCCCTCTAGCCATACAGCTACTCCAGAAGCAAATATTACTGAATCTCTCTCTGCAGACCGACTGGAAACATGTCTTGTCCTGGTGACATCCCGCCCCTGGAAGGCAATTCAGATCAGATGTAACCAAAATCTGAACACCCTGTATACCTCCATCAGTTTAGAAGGATTCACGGAAGAAAACATCGCAGTGTACATTCAGAAGTACTTCAAACATGACCAAGAGAAAGCCAATAATCTGATCCAGTTTATGCTGGACAACGACATCATAGCCGAGAATATGGCGCCTTTCCCCCTGTACGTGTCCATGTTGTGCTTGATGTGGCATGAACTGGAGGAAGAAATGTGCAGTAAATTCCAACGGTTGCAGACGTTTTCACAGCTCTTCAAAGAGATGATTCTGTTTCTCAAAGAGCACTTTGCCCAGAAGACCAACATGGATAAAGGTGCTCCAGAGTATACGAGCTGTATCAAGAACATTGATGAGAAGTTGAAACCAGTTGCTAAGATCGCCTTTGATGGTCTGCTTGTTAGGAATATGGACTTCAATGAGAAGGAATATGAGGATTGTGAGGAGGCAATAAATATTGCCTGCGAAATAGGAGTCCTGACGAAAGAAAAGAAGCTTACCCCAAAGGCAAAATGGCACGATGCGTCCGCGCCCCGCATGGAGAATAAGGTGTATTTTCCCCACAAACTCTTCCAGGAGTATATGGGGGGTATGCACCTAGCTTCACTTTTCTATTCTGACCATGATGAGTATGTCCGGCTGATAGAAGAGGTGATGATGCCAAATATGGAGGAGTTCAGATACCTGTTCTACTTCTGCACGGCGCAATGCAAGAAGATTGGGATCGATATCCTGACCAGAATAAGCCAATCGTGGAGGGGAGGCAGTCTGAGCCTCACCGATTTCATTGTTGATTTGGCATTTGAATGCCATGACAGAGATGCAGCTGAACAACTGAAGATGAATGGAGTGTTTGATATGGAAACATTCGAAATTAAGAAGTCAGAACGGAGAACTGCTCACACACTAGCAGGCTACATGTTTGTGCAACCAAACTTTGTAAGTAGACTACCGGTACTCTTTTGTTTACCTGTATGTTACTTGAGTTTATAATTACAAGATCTGTAAGTCGCGAACTACATTGCGCTGCGCTGTATACCCACTGTGATAAAACTATGTTTATACCCTTCATTTATAAATTTTCCAACGAGATGCGTGTTATAAAAGCTTCTCTGCGATCGGAGGTCTTTTTTAAGCTGGCGAAAGATGCTCGACGAGATTTCTTAAAGAGTAATTTAAAAGGAAATACAGAATATTTTAACCCATGAATATCAACCCCTCCATTATACTAACTATATATACGTGACAAGATCTGTAAGTCGCGAACTACATTGCTTCGCTGTATACCCACTGTGATAAAGCTATCGTTCATTAATTAAGCTACCCTTCATTAATAAAATCATGTTCAGTGATTGGTCTACATAGTAAGGCTGAACTTTAGTAACCAAACCTGGACAGTAACATTATAAAACTAATATTTATAACTCCACCATGCTCGAAAGGTATACAAAATTACAAACGACTAAGTAAAAAGCCCGTAATTATTCAAAAAGAGTCATTAAACCACAAAAGGGCGCTTTCTAAAAAGGCATTGGTTTCAACCATTTTTCATGCACAATTATGCATGTGATGTTTTATTGAAATAATGATTAAATAGAGAGATCATCAACAGCTATTTATAAAAACGCTTCTGAAAATTTTTGAAAAAGTGAAGCATTTTTTTTTTTGTTGTTGAAAATATCATCTAATTATTTGGGCCCCAAATAATTATAAGATCAGATATATTTATTGATATTTCAGCCGTTTCTGGGCCGATTTTGACCAAATCAAGTTTATTCTGCCATTAAAATTGCATGTTCTCTCAAATTCGACACTAAGTTTTTAATTACCTCACAAAAAAAATTGTGATGTGCAGCGCCCTCTCTACCAAAACTAAACTACCCCTTTAAACCCTTCCATTTGTATTGACAAAAAGGGGGGCCAAACTTCGGGCAGCAGATTTCCAATTCAGTTTTACGAGCATTTAAAATCCCATTGTAGCTGTTTTCACTGCCATTTTTTGGCATTATCATGCATGCACAAAATACAGAGGGACCAAACTTCGCGCATGTGTATGCATACGCAATGGTATGGAGCTGTATGCAGCTGGCAATTTAACTGCGCCAAGTTGTGTGCCGCGCGAAGTTTGGTACCTGTACCATATAACATGGCGGTATTCGAATTTAAACATTCCAAAAATGGTGCACTTTTTGCATCGTTGTCATTCCTGGTCGTGACAGCAATTCGTCATTCAACAATTAACTTGCAGCGGTGCACTGCACTAGCTGTATGTGTACCCAGGTAGCAAGCCAACGTTGGTCCAACGTTGGAAACTTGCCAACTTGTTGGAACTCGTTGGACGTTGGACAAGCTCGTTGGACCAACGTTGGATCAACATCGGTAACTCATAGTAAAATGGACGTTGGACAAGCTCGTTGGACCAACGTTGGATCAACATCGGTAACTCACAGTAAAATGGACGTTGGACAATCTAGTTGGACCAACGTTGGAATATCATCGGTAACTCACAGTAAAATGGACGTTGGACAATCTTGTTGGCCCAACTTTTTTCGTCGGCATTTTTAACCGTTTTTGTTATTTTTCGCTGGTGTTAGGGCGGTGTTTAGATATCGATAGCACTATCTGTATCGGTTCTCCCAAACCGAACGCTAACCCCAGCCCAACACCGAACTTGAAATCACTCAATGTCCCTAGCTTGTGGATAAGTCTCAGCTCATTTTCCTTGCGGTCCACGTCGCCGGAGCAACTTCTCAGGATGCAGACTCCAGCGGAATGGGCAACCTCGTTGAAATGGGCAGCCACATGGAGGCCTGGAGTGTTGAGGCGGATGGATCTCAGGTGGTCGGTGACCCTATCAGCTAACCGGCGCTTGGTCTCTCCGATGTACAACTTGGCGCAGCGAGCACATCTGATGACGTATATGACGTTGGTAGTCGTACACGTGTATGTGGAGTGGGCGCGCCAGGTGCCGGTCGGTCCCTCGACGACTTCGCCCGTGACGACGTGAGCGCATGTATTACACCTGGGCCGGTTGCAACGCTGAGTTTCGGGTTCGATGTCACGATCAGTTGGAAGTCTGGAGCGCACGAGCTGGTCTTGCAGGGACCGGTCCTTTCGGTATGCGAGAAGAACGGGGTCGTCACCTAACATCTCCTTACACTGCCGGGTAGACAGAAAAGTTCTAGCATTGGTTTTTACAACTCGTGCGACCCGCTGAGAAGTAGCATTGAAAGTCAAAACCAAGGGGGTTCGCTTTGACTTGGCTTTCTTCCGTTCTGTAAGCACTGCTTCATGGGTGATGACTGACGTCCTGGCTGCCGATGGATCTATGATGTCCTGGGGGTAGCCCCTGTTCGCGAAGAAATCTCCCATTTCAGTGGCACGTCGTTGAAATCGATCTTCGTCGCTGCATATCCTCCGCAGTCTCATCAATTGGTATAATGGGATAGCTTTCTTACACGCTAGCCGGTGCGACGAGTCATATCGGAGATATGAGTGCGATGCAGTAGGCTTGTAGAAGATGTCGGTGACGAGGCGGTCATCCTTGATGGAGATGGTGATATCCAGAAAGTCCACGCTGGTTTCTGAAATGCAGGTGGTGAACTTAAGAGATGGATGAAATTTGTTAGCGAACGTGATCAACTCCTCCAAATCCTGTTGAGAACCGGAAAACAACCCGAGGTAGTCGTCAATGTAGCGCTTCAGCAGGACATGTTTAGGGCCTTGATATACACTCAAGTTCTGCTCTTCAACGTATCCAACAAACAAGCATGCGTAAAAGGGTCCCTTTTTAGTTCCCATGGCGACTCCTTAGTGCTGATTGTAGTATTTGCCGTCAAACTGGAAAGAAGAATATCGGGGAACAAGCTTGGCAAGTCGCAGGAGAGTCGTCACGGAATGGGCATCATCGGGGGCAAAACGATCGAGGTAGTATTTGAGAGCTTCAAGTCCATCTCCCGTTAGTATGTTGGTATACAATGAAGCAACATCCATCGTGAATATGATGTTATTGCTGCCTTCATCAAGCTTCACGTTCTTGACGAGACGAACAGCATGGGACAAATCCTTGACATAGGTAGACAGACGAGTGACGAGGGGTGCGAGGATGCCATCGATATACTGGCTTCAGTCGGGTGAGTTCGGTCGGGTAGTTGCGAGTGGATACAATAGGTCTGCCGGGGGTGTTGATCTTGTGTTTTTTCGGAAGCAGATAGATGTAGGGCATTGCGGTTGCTCCTGAATGAGTTTACTGGCGTTCTTACATAAACCCCTCAAAAAAAGTTCGGAAACTCAAGTTTGATCGATCATATCTCTCGTATTTTTTAATAAGCATTTTCGAAATTGGTGTCACAATAAAGCCTCATTATATACCTTTCAAACGGTGTATTATGTGTAGTGATTATGCAATTGGGGCGATTGCAGTAGCCCAGAGAATAGGGGGAGGCAGGAAGTGAAATGTCGCAAAATGGCCCTAATTCATTTAATTTACGAGTGCATGACTGTGTTGACCAGTTTTCTAAAGGTTAACATTCTATTGAATACTGCCACCCTTTCCATTCATCAAAATTGTTGAATTTGATACCATTTTAATGGAAATTATCTCTTCATTACGATGGCATATTAATCGTAAGGATTATGCAAATGGGGTGTGTGCAGCGAACCGGAATATGGAGATGGGTCGAGTGTGAAATCAGACAAAAAGATATGGAGTTGACACAAAATCAGAGCGTTGCATTTTTTTCGAGCTTTTGGGAGGATTTTTTAGCATTTCAAATAAAATATTCATGATCAAATTTGATATCAACGGAAAGCCCAACAACTCTTCTGTATGAAAATGTGAAATTTATAATGATTTTAGCAAAGGGCGGCTGCAGGGAGATGAATGTGGGGGAGCCTCAAAAGTGACCCATTTCAAAACGCTCTGATTTGGTGTCGGTATCTTTTACCATTGTGTAGAGGATGTAATGCGACTTGAATGAATTGGCCATGAATGAGAAGAATTCAATTGAAAACGCATGAATAGTGACTCAGTTGTGCCTTAAAATCATAGCGTTTCAAAATGGGTCACTTTTGAGGCTCCCCCACATTTATCTCCCTGCAGCCGCCCTTTGCTAAAATCATTATAAATTTCACATTTTCATACAAAAGAGTTGTTGGGCTTTCCGTTGATATCAATTTAAATCATGAATATTTTATTTGAAATGCTAAAAAATCCTCCCAAAAGCTCGAAAAAAATGCAACGCTCTGATTTTGTGTCAACTCCATATCTTTTTGTCTGATTTCACACTCGACCCATCTCCATATTCCGGTTCGCTGCACACACCCCATTTGCATAATCCTTACGATTAATATGCCATCGTAATGAAGAGATAATTTCCATTAAAATGGTATCAAATTCAACAATTTTGATGAATGGAAAGGGTGGCAGTATTCAATAGAATGTTAACCTTTAGAAAACTGGTCAACACAGTCATGCACTCGTAAATTAAATGAATTAGGGCCATTTTGCGACATTTCACTTCCTGCCTCCCCCTATTCTCTGGGCTACTGCAATCGCCCCAAGTGCATAATCACTACACATAATGCACCGTTTGAAAGGTATATAATGAGGCTATAGTGTGTCACCAATTTCGAGTATTCTTATTAAAAAATACGAGAGATATGATCGATCAAACTTGAGTTTCCGAACTTTTTTTGAGGGGTTTAGTTCACCATTACGTATGAGACCTTGTTCCATATATTTAACCGTTGCCTGGTATTCTGTAGTCGGGTCATTCTCTGCTGGTTCGTAGTATTGTCGATCAGATAGCTCACGCTCACCCTCCTGGATGTAAACTCTTCTCCAAACAACAACGGCACCCCCTTTGTCCGCTGGGTTGATGATGTACTCACGGTTGTTCTTGAGAGACTTGATTGTCTCGCGTTCAGCAGGGGAAATGTTGTGATGTACCCTCTTGTTATCGCTGAGGATATCGTCCAAGTCCGTTCTGCATTTGGAGATGAAGACAACTAAGGGTGGTAGTTCTCCATCAGGGGGCGTCCACGTAGATTGCCGCGGTTGTAGAGCACCAAACGGATCAGTGTGAATTGCGTTGTTAGCATGCTGATCGGCCTCGCCTTCTGGTCTATAGAAATGCGTCTTAAGTTTCAAACGCCTGGCAAACCTCTCAAAATCAACACGAGTATGGAATTCATCAACGTGGTCAGATGAAGGGATGAATGAGAGACCCCTTTTCAGCACAGTCCTTTCTTCTTCTGGCAAGGAGAGATCTGGGGGAATGGTAACAACAAGTTTCTCATCGTCAACAGCTTCGTGTCTGACAGCTCGATGGGGCCTCGGATTCAACAGTTTAGCAGTCTTCGAAGAATGGAGAGAAACATAGTACTCACTGTTGTTGAACCTGAGGCCCCATCGAGCTGTCAGCCGTCGAACTTGGTCATTTATTCCGACCAAGCAACGTGGTAATTTCTTAAGGGCAGTCCAAAACGAATCGGAGGCATGGAGTCGTCACTTCCAGATTGGGGGTTTGAAGATCACATTCAGAAGTTCAAAGGTACAGTGACTTTTTTTTGTATGTCTATTTAGGAAAGTAATCATCAGTACTTAACATTTCTTAATGTCAAATCGTGAATTTGAGTTACAAAATTGCGTGTTCGGAATTAGAACCTGTTCGGAATTAGATCTACACCTTGATATACGTACTAGCCTACATCGTTACATGCAAAGTTCATGATAAACTTAAATGGAGTGCTCATGTTCATAACCTTGTTAGATCTATTTCTAGTAAATTATACTCATTGCGTAAAATGTCCCAATTTTTGGATAAAAAGTCTCTATTAATGATGTATAATATGACCATTCAACCTTGTATTGATTATTCGATTACAGTCTGGGGCAATTGTTCACAGAAGAATAAAGATTTATTATATCGCTTACAAAAAAGGGCAGCTAGAATTTTTACATCTAATTATGATTATGAAACTGTTAATGGAAAAGATTTAATTAAAACATTAAAATGGCAATCATTAGGTCAACGAATGAATTATTTTTTAGCAACACTAATGTACAAATCCGTTCATGGAACAGCTCCTACTCACTTATGTAATGCAATTGAAATGGTTTGTGATCGCCACGATATTAATACGAGAGCAGCTAACTCTTTGAATATTATACTACCTAAACCGAAAGTACAATGTTATAAAAAATAGCCTTATATACTCGGGTGGCATTGTCTGGAACTCGCTGCCTAGTCATTTACAATGTTCGAGGTCTCTTCCCTCTTTTAAACGTTTATACAAACAGCTGTATTTTCACTGATGTATATATGACCAGCGGAACGATAGATAACTGTTTTTAATTATATTGTTTTAAATTGTTGTTTAGTAAATACTCCAACATAATACGTGATCTATCGGACAAAGCAGAACGGGTGGATGAATGTAGCTGTGTTTATTTGTGGTTATGATTCCATTGTGTGATACGGATGAGTGAATGTGCGTGCTTCTCCCATTGTGATGTGTGGCTGTGCGTGTGCCTGCTGTATGACTGTGAGGTGTTCTGTCATGTCTGTGTTGACATTGTTCTGCTTGACTGATAATCACGTGCTAGCTGGAGTAACCAAAACTTTGTATTTCTCTCTTTCGTAAAAATTATTATATTTAGACTGTATATATATACGCAAAAAAAGAAACTGGACACTTGTATAAGTTGAAATATTTCATATTAATGTACGATAAAGTGTACATGATCATATATCAAATTAATGGGAATTTAGTCTTCTACATGCAGGGTATAACTTAAAGGTGTAATGGTTCATGCATGAAATTCCATGGTCAATTAACACTAGCAAGGTCTGTTTTCAAAAATAGCAAAACAATGGAGGACCACACTATTCGACTGAAATGATAGTAAGCGTTTCACTTAAAACAGGATGAGCGGGGCAAGTAAATTATGACATTATTCAACTTTATTGTTATGAACAAAGTCTGGAAATACAAATTTGGCAATAAAACAGGGCCAGGTTATGAGAGCATTATCATACTGGTCTGTATTACAGGCATGAGGCTTGTCTAATTCATGTGTCCCCTGCAATTTTAACCATAGTTACCAAGAGAAATGCATGTTAAAGACTGCCCAAATGTTTGACCAAGGGTGACTTCAGGTTTTGAAGATCTTTGGACTACGGTATAATTCTTGAGAAAAATTTATACCATTTTCATGCTGAAATAAGGGCACAAACTGTGGTTTTGACTAATAAAGCTTTGCCATGGAATTCCTTATTTTGTTACTTTTGGATGAAAATAACACCTATAACGTTCACAATTTGTCTTCAATTATACTCTTTATTGAGATGAAGATAGAAAAGGTCACATTTGTAATGAAAAATTATGCCATCTCATGAATATAGCGTTTTAGATTATGCTTTTCAACATTTATATGGTTGAGTGGATGTTCCATTTTTGCTATTTTTGAAAACAGACCTTGGTGTGGTTAATTGACCGTGACAAGTCATGCATGAATGATTTCATCTGGATTTCATGCGAATATTGAAGAGGGTAATTTTATCTTTAATTTGATATACATTATCATATATTTTATCGTTAATGAATACGAAATATTTGGTCTCATACAAGTGTCCAGTTTCTTTTTTTGCGGAGTATATATAGAAACTTAATTGTGTTTTTATGATTTGAAATAAATTGAAACTATTTTAATACACCTTTGTCCAAAATTGTAATAAAGTATATCTTGAATCTGCTGGTCATATGCTATTTGTACATATTTTTATATTTATATTTATCATATTAGCGTATTATTGTTTTATGTATATTGTATGATGTTATATCAGGACCCTGACGAAAAACAGTATCCTTGCTGATCAGGCTATCCTGTATAAATATATTTTAATAAATAAATAAATAAATATCTCATATAGATCTAGCCTAGACTCAACCCTGCAAAGTGCAAACTCAAGGAATATACACGCAATCCTGTAAATAAACGACGTAACAGGAGAACAATTATACTGATGATTACTTTCCTAAATAGACATTAAAAAAACAGAAAGATTCGCTCTACCTTTGAACTTCTGAATATGATCTTCAAACCCCAAATCTGTAAGTAACGACTCCATGACTCCGAAGATATAGTGTGTACGTACATACGCGGTACGATCTACGTGCATTGATGGATTTTATTTATTTATTTATTTATTTATTTCAATATATTTTACCAGGGTGGCCCTTTCAACAATAAGTTGGTCTCCCATGGGGCCCTGGGATACAGTATACAACATGGTTGTTATAAAAACATGACTTTGAAACATCGTTACACAACATTTGAAATAAATTATACGATTGTACATAAATATATAAATGTTTACATTAAAAGAATAAAAAATATCAAGATACTGCAATTCATATACACTCATTTTGAAAAAAAAGTCTAATAGGGTTTATTCATGATATAAAAAACAACTTAAATGTTGCTCACATAATTATTTCATCACCTAAATAACATACAATACGTAATAGTAAGAAATCACTCATTACAATTTTTAGACTATAAGGCAAGGTTTTTGAATAAATATTGTTTCATTTTCTGTTTAAAAATATTCAAGGAATTTGAAGTTTTAATTTCAATGGGTAAATTATTCCAGAGGAATATAGAAGAGTAAAATAAAGAATGTTTAAATTGTTCTGTGCGAGCCCTAGGAATAATCAAATTCAAATTTGCCGCGTGTCTAGTATTAAATGAATGAGTATCAGAAACAAAAACAAAAGAATCATAATAAAATTTAGAGGAAAGGCGATGAATACATTTGTACATAAATACACATTTAAAATATGTCACACGATCATTAAATGGTAACCATTTTAACTCATTAAACACTTCCTTGGACGGGGTATAAAAATTACAGCATAAAATCATCCTTGCGGCCCTTTTTTGTAATTTAATAATACGTTCTGTTTAATGAATAGAATAAACCCCCCATATTTCACAACAATAATCAATTTGAGATTGAATCAAGCATAAATATAATAATTTCATAGTATCTTTTGGAACATAAGACTTTATTCTCCTTAACATACTTAAACTAAAAAATACCTTTTTACATTATACTCCGCAAAAAAAGAAACTGGACATTTGTATGAGACCAAATATTTCGTATTCATTAGCGATAAAATATATGATATTGTATATCAAATTAAGGATAAAATTACCCTCTTCAATATTCGCATGAAATTCAGATGAAATCATTCATGCATGACTTGTCACGGTCAATTAACCACACCAAGGTCTGTTTTCAAAAATAGCAAAAATGGAACATCCACTTAACCATATAAATGTTGATAAGCATAATCTAAAACCCTATATTCATGAGATGGCATAATTTTTCATTACAAATGTGACCTTTTCTATCTTCATCTCAATAAAGAGTATAAATGAAGAGAAATTGTGAACGTTATAGGTGATATTCTCATCCAAAAGTAACAAAATGGGGAATTCCATGGCAAAGCTTTATTAGTCAAAACCACAGTTTGTGCCCTTATTTCAGCATGAAAATGGTATAAATTATTCTCAAGAATTATACCGTAGTCCAAAGATCTTCAAAACTTGAAGTCACCCTTGGTCAAACATTTGGGCAGTCTTTAACATAACATTTCTCTAGGTAACAATGGTCAAAAATTGCAGGGACACATGAAATATACAAGCTTCGTGCCTTTAATACAGACCAGTATGATAAGGCTCTCATAACATGGCCCTGTTTAATCGACAAATTTGTATTTCCAGAGTTTGTTCATAACAATAAAGTTGAATAATGTCAAAATTTACTTGCCCCGCTCATCTTGTTTTAAGTGAAACGCTTACTATCATTTCAGTCGAATGGCGTGGTCCTCCATTATTTTGCTATTTTTGAAAACAGACTTTGCTAGTGTTAATTGACCATGGCATTTCATGCATGAACGATTACACCTTTAAGTTATACCCTGCATGTAGAGGACTAAATTTCCTTTAATTTGATATATGATCATGTACACTTTATCGTACATTAATATGAAATATTTCCACTTATACAAGTGTCCAGTTTCTTTTTTTGCGGAGTATACATAATCAATATGTTCTGACCAATTTAAATGTTCATCAATAATTACTCCGAGACATTTAATACTTTTACATTGTTCAATAATTGTCCCTTTAAATTGTATTTGCACATTTCCCTTATCAATTAATCTTTGCGGAGTACCTATAAATATTAATTTGGTTTTATCAACATTTAATGTCAATGTATTAGCATAGAGCCATAATTTAACATTATCCATATCTTCTTGTAATCTATTTTGAATATCAATTCCAGATG
The DNA here is from genome assembly GCA_037951105.1 of Echinarachnius parma. Classification (NCBI taxonomy): domain Eukaryota; kingdom Metazoa; phylum Echinodermata; class Echinoidea; order Clypeasteroida; family Echinarachniidae; genus Echinarachnius; species Echinarachnius parma. Next base: position 11,857 of record JBAMJV010013681.1, on the reverse strand, counting down.
AACTACTATGATAAAGTGTTGTATCATCAGCATACATGGTTATAGACCGGGAGCCAGCGAGGGTCAGCCTAGCTAAAAAGGTTACCAATTTTCTTGTAAATAGTTATTTAGTGTATATGCCCCTAAGTATGGAAATGAAAGTCTGGCTGGTTATTGGTGGTGGGTGTGGTCAGGAGGGTCATGCAAGGGGCCCCCAAAAAAATTAGGTTAGCCTAGCTAAAAAGGTTACCTCGTAAAATCGGTAGGATATTATCGGGCGTAGCCCAAGATTCAATGAAACACCATTGCCAGACTTTTTAGGTGGTGGGGCGTAGCCGCCAGACCCAAAATACTGGTACGTCATTATTAAGCTAGCATAGCTAAAAAAGTTACCTCGTGGAACCCATTGCAAATTGTTCGTTATACTCAAAGGATAAACGAATGACCATTGCAAGACTTTTTTGGTGGTGGGGCGTAGCCGCCAGACGCCCCCAAAGACCCGACTTTTCCCAGCTAGGCTAGCCTAGCTAAAAAAGTTACTTCGTGAAACCCATTGCAAATGATTCGTTATACTCAAAGGACAAACGAATGACCATTGCCAGACTTTTTTAGTGGTGGGGCGTAGCCGCCAGACGCCCACAAAGACCCGACTTTTGTTCAGCTAGGCTAGCTAAAAAAGTTACCTTGTGAAACCCATTGCAAATGGTTCGTTATACTCAAAGGGCAAACGAATGACCATTGCCAGACTTTTTTGGTGGTGGGGCGTAGGCGCCAGACGCCCCCAAAGACCCGAATTTCCCAGTTAGGCTAGCCTAGCTAAAAAGGTCACCTTGTGAAACCCATCGCAAATGGTTCGTTATACTCAAAGGGCAAACGAATGACCATTGCCAGACTTTTTTGGTGGTGGGGCGTAGCCGCCAGACGCCCTCAAAGACAACCCGCCCCAAATACCACCAATAACCACTGATGGAATTTTAATTTAATTTCAGAAAGAGCATAACAAATAATGTCCAAATGCCGAATATCAAATCTATAGTATACGTATTGGCTGAAATCATGTCCATCCGAATGATTAACTATCAGATGTTCATTTTTCAAAAGGCATCACAAGATTTAGCTAGGATAGCCCAATATTGTGGCGGTATAGGTGTGGTGGGGGAGGGGGTGGGGTTATCAGGCTTTCTGCCAGCTTCGCTCCACCACTCAAGAAGTCTGGTGATGGTCATTCATTGAACCTTTGAAAATGAAAAACAAGTTCCAGTGGGTTTCTCGAGGTAAGATTTTTAGCTATGCTAGTCTAGCTGGAAAATGTGGTCTTTGCATGTGGGCGTCTGGCTGTTATGCCCCACCAATAAAAAAGTCTGGCAATGGTCATGTGTTTGTCCTTTGGGTATAACGAACAATTTGCAACGGGTTTCACGATGTTACTTTTTTGGGAAAGTCATGTCTTTGGGGCGTCTGGCGGCTACGCCCCACCACTAAAAAAAGTCTGGCAATGGTCATTCGTTTGCCCTTTAAAACGAACCATTTGCAATAGGTTTCACAAGGTAACTTTTTTAGCTAGCCTAGCTGAAAAAAGTCGGGTGTTTGGGGGCGTCTGGCGGCTACGCCCCACCACTAAACAAGTCTGGCAATGGTCATTCGTTTGTCCTTTGAGTATAACGAACCATTTGCAATGGGTTTCACGAGGTAACTTTTTTTAGCTAGGCTAGTCTAGCTGGGAAAATTCGGGTCTTTGGGGGCGTCTGGCGGCTACGCCCCACCACTAAAAAAGTCTGGCAATGGTCATTCGTTTGTCCTTTGGGTATAACAAATCATTTGCAATGGGTTTCACGAGGTAACTTTTTAAGCTAGGCTAGCCTATTAATGACATACCAGTATTTTGAGTCTGGCGGCCACGCCCCACCACCTAAAAAGTCTGGCAATGGTGTTTCATTGAACCTTGGGCTACGCCCGATAATATCCTACCGATTTTACGAGGTAACCTTTTTAGCTAGGCTAGCCTAATTTTTGGGGGGCCCTTGCATGACCCTCCTGACCACACCCACCACCAATAACCAGCCAGACTTTCATTTCCATACTTAGAGGCATATACGCTAAATAACAATTTACAAGAAAATTGGTAACCTTTTTAGCTAGGCTAACCCTCGCTGGCTCCTGGTCTATTACTTGACAATGTTTTAAAGCCATCACTAAATCATCAATATAAATCAAAAATAAAAGAGGTCCTAATATGGACCCTTGTGGTACCCCGAGGGATAGAGACCTTTCATCTGATAGAGTGTCACGGATTATAACTCTTTGACTCCTGTTATTTAAGTAGGAGTTAAACCAATTTATAACAGGGTCGGAGCAGCCTATCTTACGGATATGCGCGCTGCATATGCATTCACGTGATGTGCACTATAGAGTAATTCGAGCTGCCTTTCATGGAAGTGAGCCATCTACGTGCTAACGCAATGTCTGAGGGGCTTGTCTACCATATTTGGCATCCACGCGCGCTCTTTTCTCCCATCCCGCGGCAGATTATGCACAGCATTGGACTACTTTCTTATTGCGCGCAGTACGTGCGCGCTGTAACTGGGGGGCTCTGGGGGGTTTCCATGTATAAAAAAACCTCCAAACCGAATACCTCTATACGCGGCTAGCGCTAGCCAGCCTGCCGACGCGTCGCATACGGACGCGGGAACTACATGGGCTTGTTAACATCGCGATGCGTGTACTTCTAGCTTTGTGAATGTGTAGGAAAAAAAGTAGTTCCAAAAAAAGATGTCGTTCTGACTGGTATTTTTCAGCTTCATTTTTTGACATTTTGTTTTATTTGACGGACGCGTACGCGCGCGTCTCCGAGTGTAAATACACGCGCATGAGCTTGAAAGGTGACCATTGACCTGATAAATATTGATGCGAAATTTGAATTGAAATTTTTATATTTCATGACTGAGATATGATGATTTTTAAAATTTGACAAAATGGCGTCCTGATGACGTCATCGTGATGTGAAGTCACAGAAAAAGCTTAGCAAATCTAAGTTAGATCATGATCTATCATCATTTGAAGATTCATGACAATTTATTCATCTGATCTTGAGATATGCGACGCACAAAATAAGAAAGAATAAATAATAAATAAATAAACTAGATTATGCCAAGTAATGATGATATTGACTTTTCAACGCGATATTGACTTTCTTTACGCCAAATTAACTTAATAACCTAATTATGTCACATTACATTTTCTGAAACATTTAGATCATGATATTTCTGTGGAATTTGATAAGATTTAGAGGCCCATTATGTCCGCAAAGTCATTGTGGAGGTGATCTTCACACGACTTATCAGATACATTACAGTACATGACATGTACAATATGTATGCAATTTCTTCAATTTCTTCAAAACCCCATCTGCAGATTCTAATCACAAAAATATCATAAAAATACATCAAAACAATGTATGGTTTAATTCGTATTACATTCATTTTTTGAAAGCATTTTGTCTTCAAAAAAAATTATTCTTCAGAATCATAATTTCAGTTCATAACAACCTGTTACTGATGAGTCTCATCCATTTGACCAGAAAAAAAAACAAAACATTCAAACTTGACTTGTTTACACACAGAAACTCTAATCGGCAGTCATCTGCATTAGTTTCATAAGACTCATTTATTTGTGATGTTGTAATTATTTTCATATATTGTTTATATCCCAATACACTTATTTATATATCATGTATATATCTTGCTAACTAATGATAAACCAACATTACACTACCATTTTCCATTTTGCTACAGGGTTCCATTTGTGTACATCCTTCTTTCTCTTGTGCATTCTTCATCTTTCAATTGATCATCACCCATTCTTACCCCCCTCCCTCCCCATCAGCATTCCTTTTCATCCTACCATCACTCTTCATTAATCCCACCTCCTCCACTTAAGCACCCCTTTGTTTACCCCCCCCCCCCCCCCCCATACCCTCACACCTCCCTCTTCAATCTTGTGTGGCCACCTTGGCCTCCTTTATCATAAGCCCTTTCATCTCACCTCTATTCACATCTCGCCTCCATTCATGTCCTTAATTACCATCCTGTATTGTACTCCTTTGATCTTGCCTCCTATCTCTCTATGAACCACACTCCAACCCTTTGCCCCTTGTTACATAACTTATCTTTGTGTGTATTTCCTCCAATCCCAGCCTATCCTAATTGGCCACTCACAGCCTTTTCATTGTTCCATGTCTCCGCCCCCTTTCTTAGTTGTTTACATGTGCACCTCTATGTGTAGATATATGTTGTTTTCGTTTGTATAATCGTCACTTTATAGCCTCCGAATAAGATTCTACTAGGATCGAAAATTTAGGCCCTATATTGACTCTGATCGTATATTTCAATACATAACTTTCAAATTCAAACATAGAGGAAACTGACTATAAATATTTATCGGAAAAGATATCGCTAGTGATATTCGTTTGTCTCGCAATGTGGTCAACAAGGAATCTAAAAGATCACGACGTTTCGTGCGCCGCTGCAACACTTCGCCAGGTGTGAGTTAATATTTAAATTTAAATGGCAACGCAGTCATAATTGACTATTTACGCCATATCAATATAATTTGGCTAAGGCCAATAAAAAAAAATTAAAAAAAATGTGTATATACAAAACTATAATTCTAATTACATTCTCCATTTGAGAAACCAGTGAACGGGACTCCCGCCTCATTGACTGGATTCCTCGTTGGAGGGGGGGGGGGGGGGGGGGGGGGGCGGGGGCAAGGCGTTTAGCACCAGACTAGTGCCGCAGCACTAATTCACGGAGGCCACGAAAAAAACCCAGATCATGCTGGAGGAAACGTGATTGCGTCCTAGGGTACTAAACGAGGGCGCACTCCCTGTCTCCTTGGAAACAAAAAATGCACGCTACATACAAAACATAAATGCATCAATAAATGCATAAATAAATGTGTATTATATGAATTAATTTTATTATCAAATAAAATTCGAATCAAATAATAACAAATAACGTATAATAGTACAAGCTATAAACTCATAGATATAAGCTACAACTTCAACTAAACATGCTCAAAACTAGTAATAATTATTAAACAAGGATCATTAGCAGGGGTGGGCCAGGTGAACGGGACTCCCGCCTCAGACACCTGACACCACCCCAGGTGTATATATTATATATAATATAGACTATGAATATGAACTCATAGTTATAAATACCAACCTAAACTCAAAATTATTAGTTATTACCCTGCAAGAGTTAAGAGTAGGGGTGGGGCAGGCGAACGGGACTCCCGTCTCAAACGCCTGACACCACCCCAAGTGTATATGGTACACGTCAGGTGTGAGTTAGTATTTAAATTTAGATGGCGACGCAGTCATAAGTGACTATTTACGCCATATCAATATAATTTGGCTAAGGCCAATACAAAAATTTAAAAAACGTGTATATACATAACTATTATTCTAATTGCATTCTCCATTTGAGAAACATGCATTCATGTGGACCAATGGTTTACTCTGCTATGAACTCCAAAACCACTTGAGTTAGGAATCGAATGTTCAGTGGAACCGGTGAGCGGAGAAAGAATCTCCAGCCTGTGGTCATGGAGAATGAGGATCTTTTGTCAATCACGTCAGCTGTCCCTTCCCTCCAGATTTTTTAAAGGAGACGTGTTGTCCATTGACAACTTTCTTCAACGATAACTTTAAAAATAGTAAATCAATCAGAATAATATTTCAGGGTATGAAACTATAACTAATTACGTACATCCTGCAGAAAACCCTATTCGATTTGCTTCAGTGGTCATGGAGAATAAAGATCTTTTGTCAATCATGTCATGTGTCCATTTTCGTTCATAACGCGTGAACAAGTCCATTTTTGTTCATAACGCGTGAACATAACGAAAATGGACACATGACATGATTGACAAAAGATCCTCTTTCTCCATGACTACTGAAGCAAATCGAATCTGCAAGATGTACGTAATAAGTTATAGTTTCATACCCTGAAATATTATTCTGATTGATTTACTATTTTTAAAGTTATCGTTGAAGAAAGTTGTCAATGGACAACACGTCTCCTTTAAAAAATCTGGAGGGAAGGGACATCTGACATGATTGACAAAAGATCCTCATTCTCCATGACCACTGAAGCAAATCGAATAGGTTTTCTGCAAGATGTAGGTAATAAGTTTTAGTTTCATACCCTGAAATATCATTCTGATTGATCCACTATCTTTAAAGTTATCGTTGCAGAAAGTCCCGTTGTCAATGGACAACACGTCTCCTTAAAAAATCTGGAGGGAAGGGACATCTGACATGATTGCCAAAAGATCCTAATTCTCCATGACCACTGAAGCAAATCGAAGCAAAGCAATGCAAGACGTAGGTAATAAGTTATAGTTTCATATCCTGAAATATCATTCTGATTGATCTACTATCTTTAAAGTTATCGTTGTGGAAAGTGCCGTTGTATTTTGTTGGGGGACCAGCTGTATACAATCTTTAAGCGCTACATTTATTATTTTTCGTTATAACTGAGTTCTCTGGTGGTCTATAAAATTCACCAAGAATACCAGCTTTAGGAATATCAATATAACTTTCACAATTTAGTGGCGTATCATTTCTTGCTCACCTATGCAACAAAGCACTATTTTTAAACGTTGTAAACAAAGACAAATACACCTGCAGGTTTACCGAGAAATCGCATGAAGAGGATACCGATGATACCGAAATATTACATTTTCGATTGCAGAAGTACGATTTCATGAATAAGTTTTAGTAAATCAAACATGATATCAAAGTAATCTTAAGAAATAAACACATTAATAAATATATATCAAGGTGCTTTTCCTTAACATAACATACATCAGCGTGTAAGGACTTATTATCATTATCAACAACATCTTAATCATAATTCTACCAATCAATGTCATCATCATCATCATCCCCATCATATTATCACCATCGTCGTCGTTATCAACTTATGAATACATTGTCACCGTTGTCACCATGTATTTTCATTATCATTATATTACCATTACTGTCATCGCCATTATCATCGTGCATCTTCATTATAATTGCTACCATCATTGATATTATCAAATTATCATCATCATTATACCCATCTATGTCATCCCCATCATCATCATCATCATCATCATCATCATCATCATCATCATCATCATCATCATCATTATCATCGTCATCATCATCGTTTTCATCAGTATACCTATCATTGTTATCAACATCATCATCATCGTTATCATCATATTACCAATCAGCAATGTCATCACCCTCATCATAATTAGCATCATCTGATCAGTATGATGTCATCATCATCTTTATCATCATATTTATTATCATCATCATTTTCATCATCACCGTTGTCGTCGACTAATTGGTTAACGCCATCACCACGTTATGTATGCATCGTCACCTTTGTCATCAATAATTAGTATTATATTATTATTATTATTAATATTATTGTTATCATCGTGCATCATCACCATCATCTTCATCATCATCATGATCATGATCATCATTTTCTTCATCATCATCAACATCATGGTGGTCGCCTCGGTTATCGCCATCACCACCTTATGTATGCATCGTGTCACCTTTGTCATCAAGACTCATTATTATTATTATTATTATTATTATTATTATTGTTGTCATCATCGCATCATCATCATCATCATCATTATCATCATCATCATCATCGATGCATGTCAACATCATCATTATCCCCATCATAATCAGCATCTGATCAGTCTAATGGAATCATCTGCATCATCACCGTCGTCGTCGTCTTGGTTATCGTCATCATCACCCTATGTATTCATCGTCACCTTTGTCACCATGACTCATTATTATTTTTAGTAGTAGTATTATCATCAATGCTGTGGCCGTTATCATCATCATCTTCATCATCATCATCATCATCATCATCATCTTACAAGATAGTGAGGCTCCATATTAATTCAAATTGGATATTTTTAAGAAACATCCAAATGTTAGTTAACCGATTGTATTTATCTCTTTAAAGTAACGCTTAAGTTAACTATTACATCCCTTTGCCAATGAATAAACGGAATGTATTCATATACCTAATACTTTCCACGACGGCTTATCTAGATACTTTTTTAGATAGCAAATACATGTGTATTTCTGACAAAAATATATTACGCTGTATCGCTGCATGCCATATCAATTGTACCTTCTTCACGTCAATACATTCGTTGATTGTCATGTTAAGAAAGATCGAGTTCCAACAATAAAAGTTGAAAACCCTGAGAAACCCTAAACAGATGTCAATTCGTTTTTTGAAACTTGCATCCTCAGCTGCATAGCAATTTGCGTCTAACCTCTTTTACCCACCTCATACTCGTTAAACTCATTGTCTTATGTGTATCTTATAATAAAAAGCGATTTAAAAAATGTAAATAAATGTCTTCAAAAATTCTATAGTACATTATTAAGGACACAAATCATTACGCCTTTCATATTGATTTGCTTGCGGGTGGTGCAAATAGTTGATTGAATGCCAATCCGCCCAAACACATTACACACGAACATACACCCCTTGACTACGGGAACCGAGTGGGTTGTGTACAAAGTCTATGGGGATTTCATAAACGCGTAGTGAACGGGCTTTACTTCCCTTTCGTAGCTCTTTTGTCAGTGGGGGCAATTTTCCCACGATTATGAATGGATGATGGAACAAAAGAGTCAAGCCCATTTTGTTCATGACCAGCTATAAACTACTGAAATGTGTAACCAGTGTGTGGTACGTCTGCTTAGCCGCCCAAGCCAGCACACTAGCCATGACTTTGTGTAGAATTACATTTGAGAATGTGTTGATTGGGGCCGGGGATGTATACAGTTTTGCGAAACGCACCCCCTACCCCCCCCCCCCCCCCCCCCCTTATTACCAATCATGTGAAATAATATGTTAATACTAATACAAGATGATAACAAATTGTCAATATTTGGTAAATTATCAAACTCATCCACTGTAAATTTAAATCGCCGTGAATTGAAAACCCTCGTGTGCATGCTTGCTAATCCTACATTCCTATATACCGTGCGTCCCCCCCAAAAACTATACACTTTTGAAATGGCTGCCGAATAAAAAATATATGAATGGAAAGCTCATAAACTCAACTTTCATATGACACCAAAAAGTCCGAAAATAATTCATGCTTGGGTGAGCACTGCTCACTTTTGTAAAGGGTATGAAAATTAGGTTGCGCAGGAATTAGCCTTCCAATTTGTGAGAGGTAAATCCTTTGGAGCTTACGGAATTGAGGTTGATATGACCAATTTATGATCAATTTTGCTGAGTGAAATTTGTGGTTAATGGGATTAACATTTTATGCATGAGTGAACAGGAATTGCATTTATTATTGTAGCATTGTAACTTTCCCTGGTAGACTCAGTGGTGTGTTCATGGGAGTCAGGACGGGGTGATGGTACATGGTGCAGGGGAGGTGAAATGTAGGGTAGGACTTTGTTGGGTAGATGGGATAAGGGTCAAGAGGACATGTATGCCCCTCCCCCCCCCCCCCCCCCCTCTCTCTTTCTCTCTCTCTCTCTTCCTGGGTGTGCTTGTGCATATCTCGACAATTCATATTCGTTGGTCTCCACTCCAAAATATCCAGACCACCTTCCCTTATCCCGAATTCTACCTGCATTTCCCAAATTGGACTGGTTGCTATTATCCATTGACACCTGAAATCAATCACAATCTATCAGTCAATCAATCAATACCGTGAATTAGACAATCAACATTCAGCTATCAATCACTTAATCAACAATGTATCAGTCAATCGGTACATGTACATGTACCATCACCCCATCCTGACTCCCATGAACACACCACTGAGACTACCAGGGAAAGCTACAATAAAAAAATGCAATTCCTGTTCACTCATGCATAAGAGTTTGGTTTAATAAACCACAAAATTTACTCAGCAAACCCAAACTGATCGCAATTGATCATGAATTTATCATATCACCCTCAATGTTGTAAGCTCCAAAGGACTTACCTCTCACAAATTGGAAGGCTAATTCCTGCGCAACCTAATTGTCATACCCTTTACAACAGTGAGCAGTGCTCACCCAAGCATGAATTATTTTCGGACTTTTTGGTGTCATATGAAAGTTGAGTTTATGAGCTTTCCATTCATATATTTTTTATTCGGCAGCCATTTCAAAAGTGTATATTTTTTGGGGGGACGCACGGTATTATGGCAAATGTGGCGTACCTGTCATGCCACATATCGTACGAATGGCCAGCGTGTAGACGAGCCTAAACTGATGTTTTCATTATTGTTTTACCTGAAATGTCTGCATTTAACGAAATGATACTAAGGTTCGGATTTTCCAGACAAACCACTTTTTATGCGATTTCTACAATACTTATCAATTATTTTAGACAATAAAGTTATTCAAATGTAATGTATTTGCACTGTTATGAAGAAGTACAACGTTGACTTTGTTTGATCAAAATATCAGTCCTCAATATACACAAAAGAGTATGCTTTAACAGCAATAATTCGAATTGCACCTACACATTTTGTAACAGGTTTGACCATTGTTTTGATGCTCTCTATATTGATATTTGGTAATTCCCGAAGTGCCCCCAATACTTTTTTGTGAGATAATAAAAAACTGACTGTCAAATTCGAAAGAACAAACCATTTTTGTTGACAGAATAAACTTCATTTGATCAAAATTGGTTCAGAAACGGCTGAAATATCAATAAATACATTTGCATTCACAAGGTTCTTCACCGACAATCACAGCCTTGAGATATTTAGAAGAAAAAAAATTGCTCGAAGACTACTTTGAACAAATTCTGAATAGGTTTTTAAAAAGTCGTTGATGATATCTATATTGAATAATTATTTTAACAAACATTTAATGCATACATTTGTATGAAAAAGGCCAAAAGTAAAACCAATGATTTTTGTTAAATAGCTCGGTCTTGAGCTGTAACGACTCTTTGAATGATAAGGGGGGTTTTACTTAGTCGTTTGTAATTGTGTATACTTTTTGAGCATGGTGAAGTTATAAATATTTTCTTTGTACCCTAATGGTGCAGGTTTTGGTTACTAAAGATAAGTTTGACCAATGCTTAATATAATCCCTTTAATTGTTTACCGAGCATTACACTGGCAAATGTGTTTCATTGTCCGTTGAAAATGTTTTAGGCCGAGACAGAGAAATTTAATTTGTCGAGGCCCAGACCATCGGTTATGATTACGATCAAAACCAATAAAATGTGGTTTTAATTCCAGCTACAAGTTGTACAGGGGGAGGGGGAGGGCGTTCAAACCACAATTGTTTTTGTCAAAGGGGGGTTTGAACCTCCCTTTAGGTGTTTCTGAATTTGTTTTATCTTTAAAACCACAGGCACTTTAAAATACTCCCTTACTTTACTTATTCACTACCTCGCAAATTATTAATGATGTCTTGAAGCGCCCTCTAACCATGCACAACTGTACTCTCACATGTCTGTATAATGTGTATACACACATATAATGATAAGATGATAGTGATTATGATAATCATGAAGATGATGATGCATGGGTTGCTTGGCCAACTTCGTTCACTTATCATCGTATTGATAAACGGTTCAATCAAATTCCGCGAAAATAAGCCCTAGGCGTGAAACTGTTTTTTCAAAATTGCATTTTCTTCATTCTGTTTACCTCTTCTGTTCAAAATCATGGTATTAGCATTCTATTTCACCAGCGGAATTCAAAGGAGGCTACGTGATTGCGTAATGATTTTTCTAAATTAGTACTAAGATCATTATTTATACCAACATCATGTACTCGATTCCTTATTATTCCCCTCACCCAGTGG
>JBAMJV010013680.1:0-15136 GCA_037951105.1 Echinarachnius parma | reverse complement strand
TCATGAGCTACAGTCGTTAGCCAAGGCTAGTTTACAATAATTGGACACTTATAATACAAACAAAAATTGCAAGTGTTTATTGAAATGGGCTACTGGACCCTATGATATTCAGTGGGGTGTTTCAAAAGATATCAAAGTTGAACGTATATAACTCTAATAGAAAAGTCGTTAGTTTTGTTGTATTGAATTGCTTTTAAAAGGCAGATACATTTGATAAAAAGGTAATATTTGTTACAAACAAAGAGCCTTGATAATATCATTGATATAGGGTTTTTTGTGTGGGGGGGGGGGGGGGTGAGTGGAATATGTTTTGATTACCAAGCCTACAAAAGTTAATCCTAGATACACCTAAACTAAAAAGGGGTACTTTTGTAAATACCAAGCCCTAACATATCAATAGACATGCATATTACTATGTGAATCAATTAAGTTTGTTTGGTTTGATGAGGCGAGGCGGGCCAAGGACCTCCAACAATATTCTAAGCCATAATCAGGGCTCTCTCCTCCTCTAAAGCTTTTCTTTCAGGTGACAAATTGACACATCAAATTGACTTCAACCTTAGACTGTTGTGTTGTAGATCACAATTCTTTTGTGACAAATACAAGGTTTATAGTGGCTAAATGACATTTCTGGTGGACACTGGTATCCAGGGGTAATTAACTGGTCCCTCCATCTAACAAACAATTGTAATTTTGACTTTCAAGAAAGTAGCTGTGTCAGAAACTAGCCTTGTCAGATTATCAAATTACTATACTTGCCCGAATTAGGTTACACTAGGCAAAATTTTTATTTTTTTGGGTTATAAAAGAAAAAATCATTTATGATTAGTGATTATGATTAACAAAGGAAAACCTAACAAAAGATTCATGTTAATAGAGAGGAAAATGTGTTTGTTGGAGCCCTGTTAATGCATTTTTGCTCATTACTCGGCCATATCAAGTCCATTTAACTTGAAATTAACACACAACACCCCAGTGGACATATCAGATAAAAACAATATACAGTGCGAGTCAAAAAAAACGAAACCGGACTCTGATAGCTTATAAATTCCACAATTACAATACATATATATGTTGATATTGGTTTCACGATTATAGGCTTGGGAAAATTGCATTGTGATACATCACACATTTGATCACATTTACGCATCATCGAGCACGACCTTATATCCAAAGTCATGCAAAAACTACCCGTGTCCAAGTTTGCCGTCGTCTTGTTCATAATTAAACACAACAAAACAAGGTTAAGTCCCCCTAATCAAAATAGCATAACTTTTTAACGAAAAAGTTTTGAGCAAAATAACTTAGGGCAGGATTCGAGTAATACACTTATTGAATAACTTACTGTGGAAAATAAAAAATTGGTTCGTCGAGTCACGCCGTGAGTGAGCACACATTAAAGGGCAAAAATTGTCACTTTTTAGTACTCTTGTGACTTTTGAAAAGTGACAATTTGCCTTTAATGTGTGCTTCACTCATGCATTACATGGCGGATCAATCTCATTTTCACAGATAAGTTAGTCTATCAGAGTGTAGGAACAATCCTTGCAAAGTTATTTTGCATCAAAACCTTATCGTTTTTAAGCTATTTTGATAAGGGGCGACTTAGGTTTTTGTTGTGTTTATCATGAATGAATGCGTCCTGTTTACGTTTTTTTTTTCCTTTCAAATTAACAATTTCAAGAAGGAATAGTCCTTTGGTGAATCACAATTAAATTATCAGGTGGTTGGCCAGTGTTAGTCATGTTATCAGGGATGAAGGGGATCACACACTGTCCTCACATCAGCAAGCCACACTGTTTGGAGGCAGGGGCACCTGAATAGGACATGCAGGATGAAGTTATCTTTACAACAAATAAAACAACAGACTGCAACCATTCACAAAAACAAGACACTGCAAACTTGGACACGGGTCAGTTTTTTGCATGCCTTTGGATAAATTTATGGTCGCGTTCGGTGAAGCGTGAAGTGATCCAGAGTGTATGCATATATATCATTTTAAGGGAATTTCCCAAGCTTTAACATTGATATCAATATCAACATATATCCTCTTGGATTTATGGATTTATAAGCTATCAAAGTCCGGTTTCGTTAGTTTTGACTCGCACTGTACATTGTATCAACCAATCATCGCTTTTTGCTCATGTCAAACAAAGTTACTAGATCCCTTTAACATTATTCCACATGAGTCTACACGACCCCCCCCCCCCCCCGACATCCCCAAAGACAAAGTAGGTATACTTTACTTTGATGTTCATGTTGGTGTGTGTGTGTGTGTGTGTGCGTGTGTGTGCGTGTGTGTGCGTGTGTGTGCGTGTGTGTGCGTGTGTGTGCGTGTGTGTGCGTGTGTGTGCGTGTGTGTGCGTGTGTGTGTGTGTGTGTTTGTTTGTAACGGTATGTTTGTGAGCTTTTGTGTACAATCCTAGCCTAGCCTCTAGGCATGTCTATATAGATAATAAAATATATTTAATTGTTTGTTTATGAGCGTATGTGTGTGTTGTGTGTGTGTGTGTGTGTGTGTGTGTGTGTGTGTGTGTGTGTGTGTGTGTGTGTGTGTGTGTGTGTGTGTGAGTTTCCCGTCCAATGCGCAAGATTTATGAACCGGCAAATCGGTATGTAATTGAAACTAGCAGTCTGAATCCCGAAAAACCAACACCGCCCCCCCACCCCCCCAACCAAAAAAACAAGAAGAAAAGAATAAGCAACAACAACAAACAAAACAAAAACACAAAACACAAACATGCACTCAGTCTCAGACACACACACTTCGAATTCTGGGTACGGATCCTCGTCACTGGAAAATAAAATCAATTACAAAGTCTGACTTGCATACCGTCCTTAGTATCCAAACAAATTATGTACGTTCTCAATAATCATGTCGATGGTTAAACAGTTATTAACGTTTTCAACAACGTCTACAGTAGCGAATATGGTGAATCTGAAATCTGAATTGACGAGACATTGAAGATTAATTGATTGTCTTGATACCATTCAAATCAATATTAAACTTACATTCTTTTGTCGCATTTCGAAGCAGTCCCGAAACGATCCTTAGCCAGAAATCTCGAATGTATGGATCAATTGGTTCAAGTTATATCACAATACAGTCAATGACAATATATGAATACAGCTCAGACAGGCAATGATTGTGTGCAATTCAATTCAATACATAAACAAATATGCCCCTTTATTATGCTTCGGTCCTTTATTATGCTAGCGCGCGTTTAAATACTTGTGCGCTCAGTAAAATCATGGCTAATGCGCACTGCCTTGCGCGCATTAAGGTCCAATATGCGCTTCGTTTTCTGCGCATTTTCTCCCATAGCTATCTGCGCATGATTAGGGTCCAATTATCATTTCTAAATTACAAAAGGGACAAAATTATTGTTGTTTTTTGATTTCTCATTAAAATATGTTTATTTAAGCTCAGTGTGTGTATGTTCAGGTACGTCAGAGGCGGCGACGCCAGATTGTTCTGTTGGGATATTAATTTGATTATTTTTTGTAAATATTTGCGGTGTCCCCTCAGAAATAAAAGTCTTTTTTTTATAATGTCTTATTGTTTGAATGTATATCATTTAATTATGCAAATTTGAATATATTTATTCAGATTTAAATGGTTTTTTTACACACACACAAAATGGAAATTAAATTTTGGAATTTCTTAACTGTTTTGTATACCGCATCTTTTGTAAGCATTCATAAAAATATATAAATAAGCAGGGTAAATAAGTTTATTACCGTCTCGATTGTTTAATTGGGATGGATTGGTTTTAATTTAACGTGTACTTGAGTCTTATCTTAAATATTCAAATATGATTTGTGTATTGCTTTTGTAAATGATTTGGTTAATTGGAAACGTTTTTAATTGGATACAAACCAATTTAAGACATGCTAGTAGCCTACTAGCAACAATTTAGCTGTTGGCGGGGGAGGGGGTGTTATCTTGTTTGTTTTTTAGTTTGTTTGTTTGTTTGTCTGTTGGTTTATTGGTTTGATGTTTGTTTGTTTGTTTGTATGTTTGTTTGTTTCTTGTTTGTTTGTTGGGTTTGTTTGTTAACGGTTAATTTGTTCCGAAACCAAGGGGGGTTATCGTGTCGCCCTATATAGCTCCGTGTCAACCATTTTCTCAAACTCCGCGGGTTCTTCTATAGAATGATAACCCCTATTAAGGTATAGGCCCTAATTCGTGTGTGAAACACGGAATTGGAACAAATCAGCAGATTTGCATGGAAACCGCTGTTGATCATTTGGGTCACGCAATAATTAGCAGATGAAGACACTACATTAAGACGTTTCTATACATTAAAACACGATTGTTAATTTATTAAAAAGTACATTAAAACGAATGTAAAATATAACAATATTAATGTAATTGTTATCTCGCTATCTTTAGTAGATGTCAAAGTATTCAACATGGCATAATTAACGGTTCAGCGACTGAATCGAGTTGAACAGTCTTGCTAAAATGAAGTTTAGATTAAGTTTTTAATTTGTTCTGTTATCTCGTATCACTTTTTAAATGTTTGATGTTTTATTTCTGTACCATATGTCTCATGGCCTTGGTAAAAGGCAGCTTTTTAGCCGATAGCAATGCTTTTCTTTTACCGTGAATAAATAAATGAACTCAAACTCAATACCGACTCAAAACCCTAAATTCGCTGGAATAATTCTTATGCTAACGCTTCTCATTCATTAGTCTCAGTATTCGTGTTAAATGGTCGATAAAGCAGTATTAAATTTGAACCCAATTTATCGTGCGAGGGCGATGGTTTATGTCATCATGTTTACGTTTACATGCATACATATTATAATAAGTAAACATTACTTTATGACAAAAGAAAAGAAAATATACATAAAAATAGAGCCACGGTGCCCCAAATGATAAGCTAAAAACGTCACCGAGGACATTGTCTCAGTCTTTAATAGAGTCGGCATATGATTATGTGGCGTGCTTATTGCAGAAAATGGGTCAGTGAGTAAACATGGTAAACACTCGAACTTGATTGTGGTCACCCCGGGTGGTCACCGCCATACTTTACTCTGGTCAAACAAAAACCGTCACGAGACAAAACCTCGCAGCCATTATCTGGTGCGTTAATTCACATCGCGCACGATTGTATCGATTTTCAGTCAGGCGGGATAAAACGACATAATCGTGATTACTTATGGACCATTTCATCTTTACTGCACGGTCTAACACAACTTGGCATGAATTCACTGGTTTAAACTCAAAACATTGTTTGGATTTTAAATACCCACTGTTTATGGAACGCCGAATGTTTATATTTCAGGCTTTTAAAAAAAATTTAAATAGCATCAATTGATAAGGAATATAATTTTATAGATTGTATCCAGTAAACTACTAAACAATACTAATTGGATGATATATGAAATGGTTGGATTAATTTTTGACTGAAATATCATACATGAAAAGGTTGACGGGAGGGGCTCCCACCCCCCCCCCCCCCCCCCTTGAATACGCCTGGGCGTAACATTGCAATCGTGTAATTATAACATAGGTAAAATAAAATTGATATGATGACGTGATAAAATGCATAATTTTAGTTGGAGTATAAAATAAATGATTCTATCATAATCACAATAATCACATCAACATGATCAATGACAATTATGATAACCAAAGCTATATTCATTATACAAATGATGCACAGGCATGAGTGGATCGCTAAGAATTGGATGCATGAGTTTAACTTTGGAATGGTTTAAACCCACGAGCGCAGCGAGTGGGTTTTAGACCATTTCCAAAGTTAAACGAGTGCATCCAATTCTTACCGATCCACGAAATATGCCTGTGCAGCATTTGTTTTATAAAATGGGCGCGAAAAAATGTGAAAATCAGACTTTTTCCCAGTAATGGCTAAATTGGCTAAATTTACCGACCAATGGCTTCAAAAGTACCGACCCATGGCTTCAAAAGTACCGACCCATGGCTTCAAAAGTACCGACCCATGGCTGCAAAAGTACCGACCCATGGCTGGGGGGAAATTTGATTTTCACATTTGTATTTATTTTTATTATTTTTTTCAATGATATAGATAAAATTTTTTATATCAATTTTAAAATTAAAAATTTTGTTCTTAAAATTATATCATTTTTTATTTTTTAAAAATGATATAACAAAAATTTATATTAATTTAAAATTTTTTTCGATACCACGAAATATGCCTGTGCAGCATTTAAAAAAAATAAAATGAGCGCAAAAAAATGAAATTCAAACTAAAGTGAGCCATGCATCAGTAAACAACTTTTACACGCTAATTGACCAATCAGAATGCAGGGATTCTTCTACCCATTTTATAAAAGCCTATAAATCAATTAGTGTTTTTATTCGGTCATTTACATCTCCATCTAATATATCTCACGTAAATTAACAGTGAAAGACTTTTTTTTTTTTTTAAGTGAATTTTATTCCTCCAAATTAATACACTTACAATTGAATATACATAAACAAAATATGTCCAATGTGAACATCTTAAACAGAGAATACAACAAATTACAATTCTAATGAAAGAAAGTATAAATAATTACCTTGCATACATAAACAATTACAAATCTTACATCACATAATTATAAACTACAGACGAATAATGATAATTGGAGGTTTTTAAGCTATGATAAAAAGAAAAAACAAAAACAAACAAACAAACAAACAAACCCCCTCTACCCCCCACCCCCCCCCCCCCCCCCCCCCTGCACACTCACTCGCTCACACCTGGTCGGTAATCTGCTCAGATTCCTTTAGAAATGATTTTTTACAAAATACATAATTATCAATACTTTTAAATGTGACAGGCTCACGGGAGAAATATCGTTTTATTCTAAACTGCCTTACAAATTAAATCTTATTATAATTTAACTGTTTCCCATTTTTGTAAGTGTAGCCCTAATTTCCCCATTTTAATTGCTATTTTCTCTTCTTGATCCTTATAATCTAATAAGAGTTTCTGTATTTTATCAATGGTTGGTAGTACACCCTCTTTTCTAAATACAAATAAAATATATTTTACCATAAAAATTATAGTATTACACATTTTTATTCTATTTGAATTACCCGACAATCCAACAAATATATCTCGCCAATTTAAGTCCTTCAATTCATCTAACTCATAACGTTGTATCAAAGCTTGCCATATCAATTTTACACTTAAACAAAACAAAAATATATGTGAATATGTTTCCTTTTCCTGTTTACAGTACGAACATAAATTATCTTCAACAAATCCAAATCTAAATAAATGTTCTTTAGTATAAATTGCCCCATGCAGCAACTTAAATTGAAACTCTCTCTGCTTCCCTATCATTAATGTTATTCGTGGTCTAAAAAAACATTCACTTAGTTCTTTATCTATATAATTATAATTATTTTGTCCATCCCTTATTTGTAAATCATATGACTTTTGCAATTCTTGAAGAATTGCACACACACACACACACACACACACACACACACACACACACACAGACATACACACACACACAATAATACATAACCGTAAAAAAAACGTCTGATTATATTGCAGAATGAGAAAAACAATTATGAATGAAATATATACTCACCGTGAACCCGTGAAAGGCATTAGACTGATGAAATCAATGACACATTGTGCATTATATATAATTTTACAGTTGTCATGGCAACACTGATGGAAACTTTTCTTTAAAAAGAAAAATACATCGATCGTCAATTATAGAACAAGAATGATGGTAGTGTGATGCACTATAATGTTACGACAGACCCGTAGCCAGGGGATGCGTCGGGTGCGTATGCACCCCTCCCCCCTCCCCCAAATTCAGGAAATCCACTTTTTGTCGGTCACGGGTTCACTTTTTGTCGGTCTCGGGTTCACATTTTGTCGGTTTCGATCTTCTTAACCAGTGGTCTTGGACGGACCCCTCCCCCTCCCCCATGCTTACACAACTTAACCAGTGGTCTCGGTCTCGGCCATGGTCGTCTCGGCCTAGAATTTTGTTGGCGACGGACACCCCCCCCCCCCCCCCCCCTTGCTTAATACACAACTCAACCAGTGGTCTCAGACTCGGCCATGGTCGGTCTCGGTCCCTTTTTTGTAATCTACGCACCACCCCCCCCCCCCCCCCCCCCTCTCCCTTTAAAAATCCTGGCTACGGGCCTGTACGAAATTTCATTTAATACAATATTTGTATTGATTTTGGATCTGTTTTCTGCACGAGTCTTGTAATTCTGCGGCCTGATATTAAACGTAACCCTGAAGCAGAAGGCGACTGGTGATCAATCATCATTGGGTGTTTTGTTACAAAGTTGGACACTTGGATATAACCATTATGGAGAACCGTTAGTTTCTTTGTAAAATTATTGAAACAGTTCTTTTTAAAAGGCATGAATGTTAAAGCATAATGTTAAGTTCCATTTAGAATTTATGTGAAACGCCCCCAGATATTGCTTGTATAGATCGTCCATAGTGACTTCCAGTGGCGTAACCACGTAGTCGTACTATAGAGTCAACCATGGCACTCATGAGGTTAATGGGGTGGGGGCGTGCAGTGGCGTATAATATTATTAGCGGGGTCGGACTGATTGAGGTGCACACACATTATTGGGGGAACACCTTATGTATTTCGTAGTTTTGTTTTTTCAAACATGTTCCCCATATGTTTTTTCCCAACAAATTGTAAGGGGGCACAGACCCCCGTGCCACCCCCCCCCCCCCCCCCGTAGCTACGCCACTGGGGGTGAGGTGTTATGTAGTTGATGTATTCATCGTCGTATAGCACGATGGAAATTTGAACAAAGGAAATATATTTTAATAAACACTTTTATGGATCAATTTACAAATTGTAAATTGACAATAGATTCAATTATTTCGCTAGCCATATCCTTAATAATGTGTTTATATTTCAACTACTATAGAACTACATAATATTATTTCACACAATAATTACTAGAAAACTAGAAAGTAAAACAAATTGGTATGAAAATTAAGACAACTAATATAAAAAATAAAAGAAGGAAGATAAGTGTAAGTATATTTTTCAAATTTAGTCATGCATATCCCAAACGCAATACTTCTATTATTAAATATATACTCGGTACTTGGTAGTTTAATCGGCCTGAATAATCCATAGGAGTTTTAACTTGAGGTGGAAAACCAGCCATGAAATAAATACCAGGGTTACAAGTGAGTTTGGGCGATTCAGACAGATCCATTTGATATGATTGTTCAAAAATCCATGGCAAAAAAAATATCTTATACTACTTGTACTTGGTAATTGTAACTATTTTGGGACAATGGATAAAATGCAACGTATCACGTTGACAAGCCGATATATTATTGCATAAAGGAAAATTGTATATAATATGCCCCATATTTTGAAAAGACTGGTATTAAGTAACGATGTCAGATGAGTAATTGCTAAACGGTTCGGGTTACAAATATTAAAGGGATCTAGTAACATTGTCAAAATCCACAAAACTTACCTAGAACTCTAGCGGTTCTCATATTGTAATCGTATTACCAGTAGGAATATGGAGCAGGTTCCATTTTCCGAAGTTATTTTTTGTTATAAAGATATTTATGATTGAAGTGTTCGAATTATCTACTGGATAATTATAACTGTGTACAAAGTTAGTGCAGTGAGTGAGTGTCATATTATTTTGCATTTTCACTCATTATACTCGGTCATATCACACACATTTACCGTGGAATTTTCACACATCACTCAGTGGAGTTATCATATCAGAAAAATACATATTTCATCAACAATTTATCACCCTTTAAATAGTTGAAATAAATATAATACAATTGGTACAATAGATACATGTATATTATATTGGTGTATGATCTCATTCGCCCAAGCGAAGCGGATATCTAAGTTTAGAAAAAACAAGAAACTGGAAAACTTGCACGTGCCAAGATCGCCGACTATCCATTCATCAGTCATATATATTATTACATTATCTATAATTATGATATTCATCAATTCAACTCTCAGTTTGATCAATTTCATGAAACAATTTATTTTTATCATGTTTATGATGAAGCTTATATTGTCAGTGCATCAATAAAAAGGAGTTCATGTTAAATTCTAGATACGAATTCGATAAAAGTCACGGTTTGTAGTGACAATGTAAGGAAAATAAGAGACAGGAGAACTGAAGTAAGGATAAATGAAAGTGTTTTAAACAAATGTCGCGTCGTAAAGTATATTGCTGACACGTTTAAAATCATTCGCTTACATTTAAAAGCGCGCGTAATTATTTCTCCGCCCAACTCCGTAAACATCCATGACGAACGAACTATGTACCATCTATTTAGATGCTTTATTGATCGTATTTTTTTGTGCACTGATCAATTAATCTTGTTTTGGAGTAACAAAGTTTAACGATGTTATTCGGATAATATCTTTATTGTCTTCTTACTAAAATTAGGGAACTATACCTCTATAATTATACGATTTTGACGGTCGGACTTGTATCGTGTGTCGCCAAAACGCAATAATATAATTCTAGCAGATGGCCGGTTTCCCATAATTATACACATGCGACGTGCCCTACATGTCCCATTGCCACACGTTTCTATGGTAACAAGCACACGCCATTTCTGCGGGAATTGGCGGGAGATTGTATATATGGACAAGTTCATTTTTCTTCCGAGTTGCACTTCCTGCTTAAGTATATGGAACTCATTATGATAGCGAGTGGAATGATAACTATATTACTATATCTACACGGTGCAGGAACATTTCCGGAAATATCAAAATAATTACATTTTCAAACCGTTTCACCCTTTCTTAATTTGTTACTGTTTTAATTTATATAATATTGTGATGAAAGTTGTCAGATACTTGCTTCTTATATTCTAAAGAGAAACAAAAAATAGTAACAGTTACAAAATTAAAGAAACATGTAAAAGAAAGTTAACAAATTCATGACGAGAGCCTCTGAGTAACAGCAACTTGCTTGACTAAACTGATGAAGATTTAGGAAATTATCTCTACCCATCAGCTAATATTTCCATGCTCAAAATGCAAAGTATATAATATCATACTATTGCATTCCATTATTATGAGTATGTATAGCTGTCTTGTGTCGAGTTCAACCATGACCGATTCATATAATCATATAGGCAACAACGAACATCGACCACATACCTAATCGAAATTAAGTGTTACGTCACTCCATGTATTGATATTTTAATGTTTTGATGTTATTCAACCGTAAAACTGAAGTAGGAGCAATAAGGAGCATAAGCCAGTACAATTGCAATCAATTTAAAATATTGTGACGTGATCAGATGGTGTGGCATGATTATTAATAATAATGTAGGCTTTCCCGTCCATTTTAATACTTTTTTTCATTTAATTTGTATAAGTCGAGAATGTGACAATATGCCAACTTCAATTTCGTCTATTGTCGACCAATTTCACAAAAAGTCCCGTGTACTATACATATTGTTGTTGTCTGATATTGAACTGAAAGGGATCTAGTAACTTTGTTGAAATGTGCAAAACTTGGTGAATGGTTGATGGAATGTGAATTATTCTTATTCGATATGTCCACTTAGTGATGACTTGTGTGAAAATTCCACGGTAAATGAAAGTCGTGTGACCGAGTAATGAGCGAAAATGCAAAGTGGTATTTGCCAATGTGTATTTTATTTAAATCCGATATGTCCACTTAGTGATGTGTGAACATTCCACGGTAAATGAATGTCATATGAGCGAAAATGCAAAGTGTTATTTGCAAACTCACTGCACTTTTGTGAACCGTTTTAAATCATAAATATCTTCATAACGAAGGATACGTTCGGAAAACCGAAACCTGCGCCATGTTCTTCGATTACAATTGGATGTTTGAGAACCGCTGGAGATCTAGGTAAGCTAGTTTTGTCGATGTTGACAATGTTACTATAGATCCCTTTAAAGGAACTACAGCGTCTAGATGGCCTAATGTTCACAATTCGGCTCTCTATATGTAATTTTTCCCGAAGAAAAAGAATTTGGCAGTCATTTCTCATGAAATCAATCAATTTTGGGGTAATTAGTAAATATCTAATTGTCCTGGGAACGCCCCTTTTAAATTGCCAAAATGTGACGTCATCTAAAGAACGGGCTAATGAACTCAATTCTGTAGATGACGCGTCATGACGTAAGCCAATGAATTGTCAATCACCCGTCGATCATGTTGCCGATTCCGGACCCTAAATGTGGGTGGGGCGTAAACTGGCTGCTAAGTGAGATTTGGCATCAGAAAACTAGTCTTAAATCACTACTGTGTTTATTTTCATGGATTTTTTTCCGGCAGACCTATGTTTCAAGTCATCAACTATGGAATAAATGTCAAAGTACGTTGTATTCTTTAGGTCCTTTAAGTGTTAAAGGGATCTAATAACTTTGTTGACAAGTGCAAAAAGTGATGAGTTATTAATTACAATTATGTATTGGTGTGATCTAAGATGTACACAAAGTAATGTGTGAACATTTCACGTGAATTGGATGTTAACGTTTTGGCTGAGATATGAGCAAAAATGCAAAGTGATATTCACTAACTCATTGCACTTACTTTGTACACGGCTTAAATTATCCCGTAGACAATTTAACATCTGAACACTTCAATCGTAAATATCTTTTGAATGAAACGGAAATTTGAAAAACCGAAACCCACATGTCCCGTGCTTTTATTGTTAATATGAATATGATAAGGTTTGAGAGAACCACTAGAGTTCCAAGTACGTTTTGTCGAGTTTGACAATGTTACTAGATCGCATTAAGTGTTCACTCTTAACGTGCCAGGGATTTTAATGCTCTATAGCATTTGTGTGTATCGTTACTCGCAAAAATGCGAGCTTGGCATGTTATTAGGAGTTAAAGAATAATGTGAACTTGGATGAGAAAATATAATGTTTTTTCAAAAGATTTACGGCTGAGATGTCAACATTTCACATCTAAAGGGAAATAGTGAAATGCACTCGAAATGTGAGATCATGGTGACCATTTCACAATTAATGATAATACGGCATCGGTATTCTCTAATGCCATTAAGGCGAGTCTCGTTTTACTCAAAGTTTATTCAATAAATCCATCTCTAAGGAAAACAAAACAAATTGAATCCTTTCGCCAAGGCCTGGTGAATTTGCATTTCGTAAAACGACGGCACATGCAGACAATAGTATAATTTAAATTTGTCCCAGTAACTCGTGGTGCTTTTCCATCAATATCGCGGGAACGAAGAAATCGGTATCAACGGGTGAAACTCTACCCAAATACGGGAATTGAGAATGAAGCTTTATACTTGAAGTTATAGCATCTATCTATCTAGCCTATGTCTCTCCACTGCAGAAGGAAGGCCTCTTCGTCACCATTCCATTTTCTTCATTTTTGTGCTTGTCGCATCCCTGTAAAAACCCCAAATTCTCTAATGTCATCCATCCAACGCCTACTCTGTCTGCCTCTTCGTCTGGTTTGTGTTCTTGGTGTCCAATTAGTTATGTTATGTGTCCATCGGTTGTCTTTACGTCTTGCAAGGTGGCCTTGCCAATCTACATTTCTTTGTTTTGTATTTCCTTGATATCCCTGACATTTGTTTTGTTTCTTAAGTCCTCAGTTCTGACCTTGTCTCTTCTTGTATTAAACTCCTACCATAATCCTCTCCATTGCTCTTTCTAAGCTTATTTTCCGATTTCTTAGTTGTTACCCAAGTCTCTGCCCCGTATGATAGTTGAAGTTATAGCATAGCACATGTTGAGATGCACATCAATTATACGCAGACAAAATAAGATGTTCTGGGGTGTTTCACAAAGATAATTGAACTTAAATGTATAGGTTGGACTTTGCATTAAGGAAAGTTATGGAAAGCAATTTTGTAGCCTCGGAATGACAAAATATTCAAGAGCAAAATTGCACATATTTGAGATTTGAATTGATTTCACATCAATAATATTAAATTACCTTGATAAAAGTTAATAAGTATGCATTTAAAGCACATTTTATAATGTATTTAACAAATAACGCATATGTTTTACATGGTAATTAATAGCTTTGGATAAAGTCCAACTTCTTTGTGAAACATGATATTTTGTAACCCCTCGTTATAATATTCCACTTGCAGAAGATGTTGTAGATGTTGGTGGTTTAATGTTGATGGTGATGATGGTGATGAGGAGGATGAGGAGGATGAGGAGGATGATGATGATGAGGATGATGATGATGATGATGATGATAATGATGATGATGATGATGACAATGATGATGATGTTGGTGATGATGGTGATGATGATGATGACGGTGACGATGATGGTGATGATGATGATGAAGATGATGATGATGACGATGCTGATGGTGGTGATGGTGATAATGATGATAAACAGCACTTGTATGGCGCCATTTGTCTGTTTAAAAAAATCAACATGCTCAAGAGTACCCGAAGAAGACGTGAACAGAGAATATAAGTAGATTTTGAGGTATATGGGCTTCGGGACGGTGGTTTTGGAGGGTTCTGGCGGTGTGGGTTTAGTGGTTCGTAACTCCGTATTATGTTGCTATTTTTAGCATTATTACGTCGACCATTGATACTATAGATACTCCACGCATCGTATGATAAAACAATACTGAACATTTAGACAAAATATCTTCGAAACTGAACAAAGGCATGCAGATGCTCTTATAATGGCGTTATGATGAGTGGATGAGTGGATAACTGGAATAACTGGAATTCACAAAGGAGATGTATGTATACCATGATTTAAAGGGATCTATAGTAATCATGGTAACATTGTCAAAATCCACAAAACCTACCGTACTTTTATTTGGTGTCTTTAGCAAATGTGCAGCTTCAACATTGCAAAAAGGTAGTAAAGTGCAGACTCTTTTGCCATCAGCTTACAACAATGCCGCTCCATAGTTTTAGACCATATTTATAAGTTTTAGAATGTACATTTCTGTGATCTGATATGTCAACGGGCCGGGGTATAAGGTATGGAAATCTAATTTAAAATGAATGTTATATTGGGGAGTAAAAAGTGAATATGCAAAGCGCTATTTTCTAACTCATTGCCATGACCTTTTACGCAGTTGAATTGATCCATGAGATTTTGTTTTCATCAAATTAAATCATAAATATCTAATAACAAATGCATAT